>OZ012740.1:200896489-200908989 GCA_963859935.3 Lathyrus sativus | reverse complement strand
AGAAAGACAGACGGACAGACAGATAAACAGATAGATGGATATATGGATAGGAAGACAGACACACAGACATACAGACAAATAGACAGACAGACAGACAAACGGACGGACGGACAGACAGACAGACAGACAGACAGACAGACAGACAGACAGACAGATAGATAGATAGATAGATAGATAGATAGATAGATAGATAGATAGATAGATAGATAGATAGATAGATAGATAGATAGATAGATAGATAGATAGATAGATAGATAGATAGATAGATAGATAGATAGATAGATAGATAGATAGATAGATAGATAGATAGATAGATAGATAGATAGATAGATAGATAGATAGATAGATAGATAGATAGATAGATAGATAGATAAATAAATAGATAGATAGATAGGAAAACAGATATACAGACACACAGACGGACAAACAGACAGAAAGACGGGCAAATAGACGGACAGACACACAGACGAACAGACAAACAGTCAGACAAACGGACAGATAGACAGACGGACAAACAGACAGACAGAGAGATAGACAGATAGACAGGCAGACAAACAGACAGACAGATCGACAGACATACAGATAGACTGGCAGATAAACAGATAAACAGACAGACAGACAGACAATTAGACAGACAAACAGATAGAAAGACAGACGGACAGACAGATAAACATATAGACAGATAGATTGATAGACAGACAAACGCACAGATATACAGACAAATAAACAGACATACAGACGAACGGACGGACAGACAGATAGACGGATAAACAGGCAGACGGACATACAGACAGATGGACAGACAGATAAATGGGCAGACAGACAGACAGACATATATACATACATACATGTAGATGGACAGACGGGCAGACAGACAGACAGACAAACACACGGACAGAAAAACAGATAGGCAGACAGACAGACGAACAGACGGAGGGACAGACAGATAGACGGATAGAGAGACAGTCGGACAAATATACAGACGGACAAATGTAACACCCCCTTCTATACCCCAAATAAATGCATATAAAACAATTAAGCACATACAAATTATCAGAGTAAAAAGGTTTTATAATAAGGTATAAAAGAAGAATGCCACAATTTCACCAATAAAACACTTTCACTATTTTTCTCCATAAGATATGTAACAATTTCAAAATTAAGCGGAAGATCAAATCATTTAATCGTTTTCAAAATATTAATCCACGTACACACAAGTTAATCCAAATTAATACATCATATCAGTTAGATTGCACAATCACATCGACTGATACATCGCAATGTATCACAAAAGAATGACTATACTAGTCTAACTACCCGGTGTTACATATCAGAGCAGCAGACTCAAAAGAATGAAGAATACTTCACAAAAGGGACTTCAGCATCCTAATCTGCAATGCCTCATAGAGCATTATAAAACAGCAGAAGGGTGAGAAATATAACCATAATAATCAAAGCATAAGATTATATATATATATATAGGTATTCATATAACACATATTCACATTTCTCACAACACTTCATTCTCTTTGTCATATATATTTACCACACATATATAGACAAACATGGATATTCACAAAGCATTCCCCCATTATGCATACACTTACAATTTCCACAATCTCATCATTCACACATAAGCATCTCTTCATGCATATGTCATATATCAATGTGACTCAACAACTCAATGCAACTCATGCAATGCGGTACCGACTCTCGTTATCTTTTTTCGGTTTTTACATTAAACCGGGTCCACCCTTCTAGACCGATAACCCGTTATCATTTTTCGGTTTTTACATTAAACCGGGTCCACCCTTCTAGACCGATAACCACAAAGGCCCGTCCTCTAAGCCTTCAAACCCACCTTTCTAGGTTTGGGACAAGCCACTAGTTTCCACGAAACTAACAGACATTGCCTCTTGACTAAATGATGCATGTACAATCAACCACAACAAATGCACTTAAGACCGACATCTTAATCTCATGCATTTACATAATTCATCTCTTCAAGAATTACACAATGATTGCACATACAACAAATATCACACAATCAAGGTATTCACATCACAATACCATTTATACAATTATAAGTCATGCACACATATCCACAATGTTCTCATGCATACTCATCACATGATTGTATACCCATTAAGCATTCGCAAGTTCATTAGACAATACACATACATTCATCATTGTATTCACATGTATTTCTATTTATCATAATTAATACGCATCGCACATCAACTAGGATTCACGCCCGGAGGCTACCCACAGTACACATCATCACAATAGATCATATATATATATATATATATCATATCATAGAGGTATTAACCTATGTGAATCAATCAAACAATCACCACATGAGCAACACAGCAAAAGAAAAATGTTGTCACATTCGCCTTCATTCGCCTGGCGAACCCTCACAGCGAACCTTCGCCTGGCCTTCGCCTGGCGAACTCTCTCAGCGAACACTCGCTAGGCTTCGCCTGGCGAGACTTCCCAGCGAGCCCAAGTCAGTAGCTACTGACTTCATTCGCCACCATTCGCCAGCACCTTCGCTGGGCGAACCTTCGCTATCCAACTTCGCCTGGCGAACTCGCCAGCAAAGTCCACTGGGACTTAATCATAATTACTCTCCAGCATTCGCTAGGCTTCGCCTGGCGAGAGCCAGCGAACCTGCGCAAAACAGAACCCTATTTTGCCTCTCCTTCATCAATCCATCATCAACCAAACCTCAAACATCCAAATCAGTACAAATAGCATCAATACATGTTACCCGACTATTCTACAGCATTATTGCTCAGTTTCAACCGATTAAATCATCAATCTACCGATTAATCCAACATTTGCCCTAATTGGAAAATGATGAAAACTCTACCAAAACCCCAACCCAACATACATAACATCATGCAATGATCAAATAGAAACATTTCTCACCCTTACCTCGATTAATCGGAGCTTTGATGTTGGTTCTTGATGATTTTTCCACTTTTCCTCTTCTTCTCCTCTCTTTCTCTTCTTCCTTCTTTCTTTCCTCTTTCTCTCCAAATGTTTCTAACTTTCTTTTCTTTTCTTCCTCACTTATATATTCCTTTTATTTTCTTTCCTTCCAATTTCCTTTCAATTCTCTATTAATTCCAATTAATAAAAATTAATTCCAATATTAACATAAAATCCCACTAAATCAATTAATTACTACAATTAATTATTTAATGAAATTTGGGTTGTTACAACCCTCCCCCACTTAGGAATTTTCGTCCTCGAAAATGTTACCTGATTCAAACAGTTCTGGATAAGACTCCTTCATCTGGCTCTCAAGCTCCCACGTAACATTTCCACCAGCCGGTCCTCCCCAAGCGACCTTCACTAAAGCAATCTCTTTACCTCGAAGCTGTTTCAATTTCCGATCCTCAATCCGCATAGGTGATGTCTCAACAGTCAGGTTATCTCTCACCTGCACATCATCTATTTGGACTACATGAGACGGATCCGCAATGTATTTCCTCAACTGAGATACATGGAATACGTCGTGAAGATTAGCAAGCGACGGTGGTAAAGCCACACGATAGGCCACTTCTCCTATCCTCTGCAAAATCTGATAAGGACCAATGAAACGCGGCGACAACTTGTGCAACTTCAATGCCCTACCAACACCTGTCATCGGAGTGACTCGAAGAAACACATGATCTCCCTCTTGAAATTCAAGTGCCTTCCTCCTCTTGTCATAATAACTCTTCTGACGACTCTGAGTAATTCTCATCTTCTCTTGAATCATCTTGATCTTATCAGTAGTCTGTTGAACTAACTCGGGTCCAACAACAGAACTCTCTCCGGACTCGAACCAACACAATGGTGTCCTACACCGCCTACCATACAACGCCTCAAATGGTGCCATACCAATACTCGAATGGAAACTGTTGTTGTAGGTAAACTCAATCAAAGGCAAGTAGCTATCCCAAGCTCCTCCTTTTTCCAATACACAAGCTCTCAAAAGATCTTCAAGCGACTGAATCGTCCTCTCCGTCTGACCATCAGTCTGAGGATGATACGCTGAACTCAAACGCAACTTAGTACCCAAAACACTCTGCAGGCTCTCCCAAAATCTCGAAGTAAACCGCGGATCTCTATCCGAAACAATACTTAACGGAATACCATGCAGACACACAATCCTCTCAATATACAACTTAGCCAACTTCTCCAAAGGGTAATCCATACGCATAGGAATAAAGTGAGCAGATTTAGTCAACCTATCCACGATAACCCAAATAGCCTCAAAATTACTCGGCGTCCTCGGCAAACCCGATACAAAATCCATGGAGATACTATCCCATTTCCACTCAGGAATAAACAACGGCTT
The DNA here is from genome assembly GCA_963859935.3 of Lathyrus sativus. NCBI lineage: Eukaryota > Viridiplantae > Streptophyta > Magnoliopsida > Fabales > Fabaceae > Lathyrus > Lathyrus sativus. The sequence continues at coordinate 200,904,632 of OZ012740.1, read as the reverse complement.
CATCAAACCCGATGGCTTCTGATGCTCAATCTTTGACTTCTGGCAAGTCAAACAAGAATATACAAATTCCGCGATATCCTTCTTCATACTAGGCCACCAAAATACTTTCCTCAAATCCTGATACATCTTAGTAGCACCCGGATGAATACTCAATCCGCTACGATGTCCTTCCTCAAGGATGCTCTTCTTAAGATCAACCACATTTGGAACACAAACTCGATCCCGACATCTCATAATACCATTCTCATCAATCCGAAAATCACCACCTTGGCCTTGGTTGATTAAAGTCAACCGATCAGCTAAGCTCAAATCCGATTTCTGTCCTTCTCGAATTTCATCCAAAATACCACTTGTAAGCTTTAACATACCCAACTTAAATCCAAAAGAAGTTCTCTCACATACCAAACTCAAATCTCGAAATTGCTCGACCAATTCTAACTCTTTCACCATCAATGCCGATATATGCAATGATTTCCGACTCAATGCATCCGCTACTACATTCGCTTTACCCGGATGGTAGTTCAAGCCAAAATCAAAATCCTTCAAAAGTTCAAGCCATCTTCTTTGTCTCGCATTCAATTCCTTTTGATCAAAAAGATATCTCAAACTCTTGTGGTCACTAAACACTTCAAATCTTGCGCCAAATAAATAATGCCTCCAGAGTTTCAACACGAACACAACGGCGGCCAACTCTAAGTCATGCGTCGGATAATTCTTCTCATGCACTTTGAGTTGCCTCGAAGCATAAGCTACAACTTGGTTATTCTGCATCAACACACCTCCTAAACCCATCAAAGAAGCATCACAATACACAACAAATGGTTCTTCTAGATTTGGCAGAATCAAAACAGGAGCTGTCGTCAACCTTCGCTTAAGTTCTTGAAAACTCGCTTCACACTTGGCGTCCCAAACAAAGGCTTGACCTTTCCTAGTCAACTGTCTGTAATCCACACAGAGCCTCATAGAACCCTCTTTCTTCTTAACCAACAACACCGGTGCACCCCACGGTGACACGCTCGGACGAATAAACCTCTTTTCAAGCAAATCCTCAAGTTGACTCTTCAACTCTTTTAACTCCGAGGCCGACATACGATATGGAGCCATCGATATCGGACTAGTTCCAGGAATCAAATCTATCGAAAACTCCACTTCTCGCTCCGGCGGTAAATCCTTTATCTCTTCAGGGAATACTTCCGGAAAATCTCTAACAATGGGCAAAGCATCAATCTCTTCACTTTCACTAGTCCTCAAAGTTGCCATAAGCATAAATACCTTAGCCCCATCTTGTACCGATTCCTTCACTTGTTTCCTCGTCATAAACAATTCCCTTTCAACATCCGAGTCGGGAAAAATAACCGTTTTGTCAAAACAGTTAATATACACACGATTGAATTTTAACCAATTCATTCCAAGAATGACATCCAGTTGATCTAAATGAAGACACACTAAATCAATCCCAAAATCTCTACCGAAAATACTCAACGGGCAATTCAAGCAAACATACAGTGTAGTTACCGAACCCATAGCAGGAGTATCAATAACCATACCGCCACCAATCACAGACAACTCAAGATTCAACCTTCTAACACAATCCAAAGAAATAAAAGAATGCGTAGCTCCGATATCAATTATAACGATCAAAGGTGTACCATTAATGAAGCACGTACCTCGGATCAATCGATCGTCGCTAGCAGTCTCAGATCCAGATAGAGCGAACACTTTTCCGCTTCCTTGATTCTTCTTCGACTTATCGCACTTGGTACTGATGTGCCCTCGCTCACCACAGTTATAGCAAGTAACACCCGCACCGCTTCTACACTCTAGAGCCTTGTGGCCTGGCTTGCCACACTTAAAACACGTCTTCTCAACACTTTTGCATTCAAGAGCATGATGTCCCTCTTCACCGCACCTATAACATCTCACTGGAGTAGAAACTCCCCCACTTGGTTTCTTACCGAAACCAACCCTTTGTTTCCCCTTATCATCAGGAGTCACGTAAGGTTTTCCTCTGAATTGTCCTTTTCCTTTCTTATCACTTAGGCTCTTGTAGTGGCTAGACCTAGCCCTACTGTCTTCGTCATAAATTCTGCTCTTGTTAACCAACTCAGAAAACCGTCTGATTTCCTGGTACCCAATAGCTTGTCTAATCTCGCATCTCAAACCGTTCACAAACTTGAGGCACTTAGACCTCTCAGCATTACCAGTATTATAGTGAGGACAAAATTTGATCAACTCCTCAAATTTCGCTGCATACTCAGCAACCGTCGAATTACCTTGCTTCAACTCAAGAAATTCGATCTCTTTCTTCCCCCGCACATCCTCTGGAAAATACTTCTCCGAAAAGGTTTCTCTAAACAAATCCCACGTAATCACAATATCATCTTCTTCAAATCTTTGGCGCGTATTACCCCACCAATCTTCAGCTTCTTCTTCGAGCATATGAGTCCCAAACTGCACCTTCTGTGCATCCGAGCAATTCATAACTCGAAAAATCTTTTCCACAGCTTTCAACCAAATTTGTGCCTTGTCCGGTTCATGAGTTCCCTTGAAGACCGGAGGGTTATTCTTTTGGAATTTCCCCAAAGCACGGAATCCATCATCAGCATGATTCCTCACATTCACATTGGCCGGAGGATTCTGCCCAATTGCCCCCGCCAATCTCGTCAATGCCTCTGCAATCGCTTCGTCGTTCCTCCCTGCAACCATCTTACTAATTCCAACAACAGAACTACGTAAGAACAACCAATATTGATAATGCATCACACGCATATCAATAACACACAAGGAAAAACACTCTAACAACTTGGCCGGACGGACCGACCTGCTCTGATACCACTATTGTAACACCCCCTTCTATACCCCAAATAAATGCATATAAAACAATTAAGCACATACAAATTATCAGAGTAAAAAGGTTTTATAATAAGGTATAAAAGAAGAATGCCACAATTTCACCAATAAAACACTTTCACTATTTTTCTCCATAAGATATGTAACAATTTCAAAATTAAGCGGAAGATCAAATCATTTAATCGTTTTCAAAATATTAATCCACGTACACACAAGTTAATCCAAATTAATACATCATATTAGTTAGATTACACAATCACATCGACTGATACATCGCAATGTATCACAAAAGAATGACTATACTAGTCTAACTACCCGGTGTTACATATCAGAGCAGCAGACTCAAAAGAATGAAGAATACTTCACAAAAGGGACTCCAGCATCCTAATCTGCAATGCCTCATAGAGCATTATAAAACAGCAGAAGGGTGAGAAATATAACCATAATAATCAAAGCATAAGATTATATATATATATATATATATATAGGTATTCATATAACACATATTCACATTTCTCACAACACTTCATTCTCTTTGTCATATATATTTACCACACATATATAGACAAACATGGATATTCACAAAGAATTCCCCTATTATGCATACACTTACAATTTCCACAATCTCATCATTCACACATAAGCATCTCTTCATGCATATGTCATATATCAATGTGACTCAACAACTCAATGCAACTCATGCAATGCGGTACCGACTCTCGTTATCTTTTTTCGGTTTTTACATTAAACCAGGTCCACCCTTCTAGACCGATAACCCGTTATCATTTTTCGGTTTTTACATTAAACCGGGTCCACCCTTCTAGACCGATAACCACAAAGGCCCGTCCTCTAAGCCTTCAAACCCACCCTTCTAGGTTTGGGACAAGCCACTAGTTTCCACGAAACTAATAGACATTGCCTCTTGACTAAATGATGCATGTACAATCAACCACAACAAATGCACTTAAGACCGACATCTTAATCTCATGCATTTACATAATTCATCTCTTCAAGAATTACACAATGATTGCACATACAACATATATCACACAATCAAGGTATTCATATCACAATACCATTTATACAATTATAAGTCATGCACACATATCCACAATGTTCTCATGCATACTCATCACATGATTGTATACCCATTAAGCATTCGCAAGTTCATTAGACAATACACATACATTCATCATTGTATTCACATGTATTTCTATTTATCATAATTAATACGCATCGCACATCAACTAGGATTCACGCCCGGAGGCTACCCACAGTACACATCATCACAATAGATCATATATATATATATATATCATATCATAGAGGTATTAACCTATGTGAATCAATCAAACAATCACCACATGAGCAACACAGCAAAAGAAAAATGTTGTCACATTCGCCTTCATTCGCCTGGCGAACCCTCGCAGCGAACCTTCGCCTGGCCTTCGCGTGGCGAACTCTTTCAGCGAACACTCGCTAGGCTTCGCCTGGCGAGACTTCCCAGCGAGCCCAATTCAGTAGCTACTGACTTCATTCGCCACCATTCGCCAGCACCTTCGCTGGGCGAACCTTCGCTATCCAACTTCGCCTGGCGAACTCGCCAGCGAAGTCCACTGGGACTTAATCATAATTACTCGCCAGCATTCGCTAGGCTTCGCCTGGCGAAGCTTCGCCTTCGCTCGCCTGGCGAGAGCCAGCGAACCTGCGCAGAACAGAACCCTATTCTGCCTCTCCTTCATCAATCCATCATCAACCAAACCTCAAACATCCAAATCAGTACAAATAGCATCAATACATGTTACCCGACTATTCTACGGCATTATTGCTCAGTTTCAACCGATTAAATCATCAATCTACCGATTAATCCAACATTTGCCCTAATTGGAAAATGATGAAAACTCTACCAAAACCCCAACCTAACATACATAACATCATGCAATGATCAAATAGAAACACTTCTCACCCTTACCTCGATTAATCGGAGCTTTGATGTTGGTTCTTGATGATTTTTCCACTTTTCCTCTTCTTCTCCTCTCTTTCTCTTCTTCCTTCTTTCTTTCCTCTTTCTCTCCAAATGTTTCTAACTTTCTTTTCTTTTCTTCCTAACTTATATATTCCTTTTATTTTCTTTCCTTCCAATTTCCTTTCAATTCTCTATTAATTCCAATTAAAAAACATTAATTCCAATATTAACATAAAATCCCACTAAATCAATTAATTACTACAATTAATTATTTAATGAAATTTGGGCTGTTACAACAAACATACATATGGACAGACGGACAGACAAACAGACAGATAGATAGATAGACAGACATACAAATAGATAGATAGATAGATAGATAGATAGATAGATAGATAGATAGATAGATAGATAGATAGATAGATAGATAGATAGATAGATAGATAGATAGATAGATAGATAGATAGATAGATAGATAGATAGATAGATAGATAGATAGATAGATAGATAGATAGATAGATAGATAGATAGATAGATAGATAGATAGATAGATAGATAGATAGATAGATAGATAGATAGATAGATAGATAGATAGATAGATAGATAGATAGATAGATAGATAGATAGATAGATAGATAGATAGATAGATAGATAGATAGATAGATAGATACACAGACACACAAACAAACAAACATACAGATAGGCAGACAGACAGACTGACAGACTGACTGACAAACAAACATACAGACAGACAGACAGACAGACAGATAGACAGACAGATAGACAGACAGACAGACAGACAGACAGATAGACAGACATACATACAGACAGACAGAGAGATAGATAGATAGACAAACAGACGAACAGACAGATTGACAGATTGACGAATAGAAAGTCGAAGAGACAAATAGACAGACAGACAAACAGATGAATGGACGTACGGAAGGACAGACATACATACATACATATAGATAGACGGACGGGCAGACGGATAGACAAACAGACAGACAAATACACGAACAGACAAATAGACAGATAGACAGACAGACGGACAAACAGATGGATAGACGAATAGACAGACAGACGGACATACAGACGAACAGACAGACGAACAAAAAAATAGACAAACAAACAGATAGATAGATATACAGACAGATAGAGAGACAGACACACAGACAGACGGACAGACAGACGGACGGACGAAAGGACGGATGGACAGACAAATTAACATAAATACAGATAGACAAACAAAAAGACGGAAAGACAGATGGACAGACGAACATACAAACAGACAAATAGACAGACAAACGGACGTACAGATGGACAGAAGCATAAACAGATAGACGAACAGCCGGACAGACAGACAAACAAACAGACAGACGGACGGACGAACAGACAGATAGACACACACACACACACACACACACAGAGACACAGACAGACAGACAAACCGATAGACGGATAAACATACGGACAGACAGACGAACAGATAGACAGAAGGACAGACAGACAGACAGACAAACAGACAAACAAACACACAGACAGATGGACAGACAGACAGACAAACACACGGACGGACAAACAGATAGACAGACAGACAGACAGACGAACGGACAGACAGATAGATGGATAGACAGACAGACGGACATACATACATACAGACATACAAATGGACAGACAGACAAATGGACAGACGGACAAACAAACAGACAGATAGATAGATAGACAGACAGACAGATAGATAGATAGATAGATAGATAGACAGATAGATAGATAGATATATAGATAGATAGATAGATAGATAGATAGATAGATAGATAGATAGATAGATAGATATATAGATAGATAGATAGATAGATAGATAGATAGATAGATAGATAGATAGATAGATAGATAGATAGATAGATAGATAGATAGATAGATAGATAGATAGATAGATAGATAGATAGATAGATAGATAGATAGATAGATAGATAGATAGATAGATAGATAGATAGATAGATAGAAAGATAGATAGATAGATAGACAGATAGACGGACAAATATACAGACTGATAAATAGACAGACAAACAAATAACCAGACAGACAAACAGACAAACAGACGGACAGACAGACAAACAGAGAGACAGACAGACAAACAAACTAACGGACATAGATGGATAGATAGATAGATAGATAGATAGATAGATAGATAGATAGATAGATAGATAGATAGATAGATAGATAGATAGATAGATAGATAGATAGATAGATAGATAGATAGATAGATAGATAGATAGATAGATAGATAGATAGATAGATAGATAGATAGATAGATAGATAGATAGATAGATAGATAGATAGATAGATAGATAGATAGATAGATAGATAGATAGATAGATAGATTGATAGAATTATAGACAGACAAACAGACAGACGAATAGAGAGACAGAGAGGTAGATAGACAGACAGATAGAAGGACTGACAGATAGATATATAGACAGACAAACGGATAGACAATTAGATAAGTAGACAGACAGATGGACAAACAGACAGTCGGACGGACAGACGGACAGACAGACAGATGGAAATGCAGTCAAATGAAAAGACAGACAGAATAATTGATAGACAGACAGACAGACATAGATTGATAGACAGATAGATAGACAAATAGACACACAGACAAATAGACGGATAGACAGATGGACAGACGAATAGAGAACAAGACAAACAGACAGACAAACGGACGGACAAATGGACGGAAGGACAAACAGACAGACGTACAGTCGGATAGACAAACAGATGGATAGATAGATACACAGACAGACAGAGACACAAATAGACTAACAAACCGACAGACGGATAGACATACGGGCAGACGAAAAGACATACAGACAGATAGACAGACTAACAAATAGACAGACAGAGAGACAGAGAGACAGACAGACAGAAAAACAGACAGACAAACAAACAGACAAACAGACAGACAGACAGACAGACATACAAAGAGACAGACAGACGGGCACACAAGCAGACAGTCAGACGGACAGACAAACAGACAGACAAATAGATAAACTGACAGACATATAGACAGACTGATGGACAGATTGACAGACTGACAGACAGATATACAGACAGACAGACAGACGGGCAGATAGACAGACGGACAGACATACAGACAGACAGAGAGCTAAAAAAACAGACGGACAGACACATAGACGGACAGACGGACAGACACACAGACGGACAGACAGACAGACACACAGACAGACGGACAAACCTGACATAAGGAGAGACATACGGACAGACAGACGGACAGATAGACGGATGGACAGACAAACAGACGGA
>OZ012740.1:200678989-200891489 GCA_963859935.3 Lathyrus sativus | reverse complement strand
CGGTTACGCACGGGGAAGGTATTAGCACCCCTCACGTCCATCGTACTCGATGGGATCGACACTTGTTGTGTTTATCTCACGGGTTGATTATCTATCTACGCTAAAAGTTTGGTTTGAAAGAAAAGAAAAGTGACTCGGCAGAACACAACAGTTCTATGCCTACGTATTCCCGTCTGGAACGAGAAATCAGAGTCAACGTAGTTCGGCTAACTACGGGTGGAAACGGGGAAAGGTTGCTCGCCGAGATATCGCATCTCGTGCCTATGTACTTTCACACGGCATGAAAGATCAGAGCAAACATAGTTCGGGCTAACCAGACCACAGGTTTGGTTCGAAATGTTTTACCCGAGTAAGGTTAACAGACGGTTCTAGCAGTTGGTATATGCAACTCGACCTTTGGAGACTTAGACGTTTACCGTTTGCGGTAGAACCGAGAGTTAACAAAACTCTCCTTATGAAAATGGTATCCAAGGATTAAAGGTCCCAGAGGATAAAAAGAGGTTTGGTCTTTGTTTTTGAAGTCTTTTAAAGAAGAAGTGTTTTGAGTTTTGTTTGTAACTCAGGTTGCACTAAAGACATGGACTTAAGAGTGAATGCGTCGCATGGCAAAGGAAAGCAACAGCAAAAGAAATAATCCAAAAGAATAAAACTGTAAGTAAAATGCGTGCAATGCAGCAATACAAACAGAAGGAGACAAACTCAACTTCTAGAGCAAACAAGCAAAAGCAACACAAAGCAAACCACAATTATGAAAAAGGAAGAAACTCCTAAAGGCTCTAAAAACCCTAATTCTACAAGCTCTAAAAGCAAACCTCTAAAAGGGAACCAAAATACCAAGTTAAGCCTTACAATTAAGTCTACAGAAGAATCAACATGTCTACTAAACCATCAAAAGAGATTTGGAAACTTACCATGAACTAATGGCCACTTTTGAAGTTCAACTAGGGGAAGCACTATGTTAGAAGCACCCTAAAAACAGCCTAAGTATTAAATCTAATTAAAATACTAAATCAATTTCTAAAAATCTATTAAATTTTCTAAGGGACATTTTCTAAGGGACCCTAAAGGTATTGGAAACCTAGGGTAAAAATATCAAAACCTAATTCATTGTTTAAGGTCACTATTCAAAGGCTAAACTAAAAGGTGTCAAGTGAAAGACCAAAAGGGGAATCCTCTAAAAACCTACTCCAAAACAGAACTTAGATTTATCTAAAAAATAGAATAAAATTCCTATAACCTCATCAAGATGTCTACTAACAGCCAGCCAAAAATCAAGTTCTAATTATATACCAAAAAAGAATACAAAAATCAGCAAATAACAAGCCCAAAGTGAAAAATTAAATGAATTCAATAAGATGGAAAAATGGAGAATAAATTGGAAATTCAGCCAAAATAAAATCCAAGAGCATCAAAAAATCAGAAATAAAGCAAGGATCATGCACATTTTTTTCCACATTTTTCTGATCATTATTCTATTTATTATGAATTAAGGAAAATAAAAGCAATTAAAGAAAATGAAAAAACAATTAAAGAAAATCAAAATGCAGAAAATAACCACAGATGTTGGATGAGATTACTAGTCTATCAATCTAATGAACACTAGCGCCCCACCTCATAAATGAAACTACAACGTTTTACTCAATGTTTTGGTGTGGCTTAGTTGACTAAAGCGTAGGGTAGGTTATAATTACAAGCGTTGAATGTAAAAGTATGGTGATCTAAGGGATCTCATGCTGACACGCAGGCTAGTCAAAGTCAGCCCTAGCTAGGAATGAATCAGGTACGCAAGATTAGCTTACAAAGTCCACAAATCAGAATGATCCAACGGTTCTCCTTTATCTTCCTCATTTCAAACCTGTGTAAAAGAGAGGGAAGTGGACGGTGGCCGGAGAAGACCTCCGGTTGTCTTCTCCGGCGAGGCAAACGGCGCTACATCACGAAACCTAGCCAAAACGCATGGAACCGGTACCGTTCTTCTCAAAATTTCATGAGGATCATGAATCTAACCTCCTTTTCCTCTAATTTTCCATGAATGCTTAGTTTCGAAGCTTAACAGAAAACTCATCAATTCCTAAATCGTCTCTAAACCTCAAGATTACGATCCTAAATCCATCTATGTTCTTCCTTAAGCCTAGCCACATGTCTAATTCATGCTAAAGTAGCCTAAATCAAGAGGAATTTTGAAGAATGCAAACCTGGAAAAAAGCTTGCAATTGAGGTAGTTGCAGTGTGAATCTTGCTTCCAACTCGTGCAGAAATCTTCACTGATGATCACTGAAGCTAATAGGATTCACAATTGGCCTTGAAATCCCCTGGAAAAGCAAACACGATTTTGGATTTTGAAGCTTCAATCTCTAACCACTGTAACTGATTTCTTCACCAAATGCCACCAAAAAAAGCTCTGAACTGGATCAGGAACTTATATATGATCTGTTTAGACAATTCTCAAGCCCATTGGAGGCCCAATTTAAGATATCCAAAATTCACTTTTCTCTTCTAAACTCTCACATGGCAGCCACGAGAATCCCTTGTTTCTGCCTTCAAGAAGCTTCAAAATCATTGCTTATGCCTTGTGGAGTATGAATGGCTCAGATTGCACCTTCAATTTCATCCCATGGTGGATCTTTGATGTGTGACTTTCTCATGAAGTAACAAAGAAGAATGCCATGAATTATGTGTCAAATTGGAATTCTAGCAATGTCATTGTGCTCAAAATATTATTTCCAATCAAAATATGCACTCATTTGTCATTTTTTGAACACTTGTGAATTATTTTGGATTTTTTCCTTTTAATCCCTTTAAAAATCCCCTTTGTCAAATTCCTTCCAACCAACTCTTGTTCTAAGCCAAACCAATACCTCATGGATGCTTGATTGAAGCTAAAATCCCATTTTGAGCAAGTTTTGTGTTGAATAAAACTTCATTTGAGGTTCATAAGATAGTGAAATGACCCATAATCCAAAATGGCCTGTAATCTCACTTTCCCAAAATACCCCTATCTTGTAAACCCCATAACTTGAGCTCTACAAATCAGGTGAAAGACTTCTAGTACATTTTGGAGTGCTAAGACCAAGACCTACAACTTTCATGTTGGCCAAAAGTTAAGGAGAAACATCCTTCTAGGTCAAAAGTGCCTTGGAAGTTGGTGGACTTTCATAGATAAAATTCACATTCATCTGATGACCTGTAACTTGTCTGAATCATAACTTGAGTTCCATAAATCCAATCAAGGACTTCTAGTACTCAAATTAAAGCTAAGAACATGCTCTACAAGTTCCATGTTGGTCAGAAGTTAAGATGAAAGTTTTATATTGAGATAAGTGGTCTTGAAGCCAGGCACTAAATAGGGGATTTTACCCTGAGAACCCTAATTTAGCAACTCCTCACACTTTGAATTCTTCTTGAATTGATCTTGGAATAACACCTCAAATGCCTCAACACAACATCCCCTGACTACAAAGTATTAGAATTGAGTCTTAATTTCCTTTAATAGCACAGTTGACTCAAGGTTGACCGGATGAAAACCCTATTTGCAACACCTTCAACTATGACTTTTCATGCTTGGCATAAACACTTGAATGAACTTTACCATGACCCTAAAGGCCTCCAATGAGCTTTAATGACAATCTATACCCCTAACCATGGGCTTATACTCCTCAGATGATCCTCAGATAGGCTCCTAGACAAAAGTTGAACCATATTCACTTGCTTGCCTTTCTTCAAGGACTTTGACTTGCTTCTGATGATGATAACCACTTGATGACTAGAATATAATCTCTTGATTAGGCCTTGAACTTTTGATAACCTTAATTGGCTAAGCACACCTTTCCTGATCCCCTGTAAAATGCAACATGACTATGCAATGTGAATGCTAGAACAATGGTATGCTAATGCAATGAAACAAAACCCAGTAAGAAAAAGGTTAAGCAAATTTTGGGGTGCAACAGCTGCCCCTATTCAAGCGACTTGGACCTAATTGGATGAAAAGCGAACGAGTTTCAGACAATCAAGGTAAAAGACGGTTGAATACCAAAGAACCCAAAAATTTGCTAACCATAGAAAAAAACTGCAACGACTGCTTGGGGGAAAAATATCCAGAAAATTGAATCTGGTTGTCACGGCAACAAACTGATCAATCCTCTGATAAAGAATACCTAATTTCAACATCAACCACCTGTGTGACACCACAGGCATTGAATCCACACATTAGATCAACAACAATCAATCTTCAAATATACGCTACAGTAAGCGGGCACCGAGCCATAGGACCATATCAAAATATTATCCTTGACCTTCCACTTCCGAAGAAACGGGCAAGCACTACGTAAAGCGCATCATCAATGTACTATCCTTGATCTTCCACTTCCGAAGAAACGGGCAAGCACTACGTAAAGTGCGGTATCAATGTACTATCCTTGATCTTCCATTTCCGAAGAAACGGGCAAGCACTATGTAAAGCGCGGACCGTCAATATAAGGGTATTGACCTTCCATTTCCGCAGAAACGGGCATGCAAGCACTACGTAAAGCGCGGTATCGTCAATATAAGGGTATTGACCTTCCATTTCCGAAGAAGCGGGCATGCACTAAATAAAAGCGCGAATCGTCAATATAAGGGTATTGGCCTTCCATTTCCGAAGAAACGGGCATGCACTAAATAAAAGCGCGAACCGTCAATATAAGGGTATTGACCTTCCATTTCCGAAGAAACGGGCAAGCACTATGTAAAGCACGGTATCGTCAATATAAGGGTATTGACCTTCCATTTCCGAAGAAACGGGCATGCACTAAATAAAAGCGCGAATCGTCAATATAAGGGTATTGACCTTCCATTTCCGAAGAAACGGGCATGCACTAAATAAAAGCGCGAATCGTCAATATAAGGGTATTGACCTTCAATTTCCGAAGAAACGGGCATGCACTAAATAAAAGCGTGAATCGTCAATATATGGGTATTGACCTTCCATTTCCGAAGAAACGGGCATGCACTAAATAAAAGCGCGAATCGTCAATATAAGAGTATTGACCTTCCATTTCCGAAAAAACGGGCATGCACTAAATAAAAGCGTGAATCGTCAATATAAGGGTATTGACCTTCCATTTCCGAAGAAACGGGCATCCACTAAATAAAAGCGCGAATCGGGCATCCGAAGACTTGAACAAGCAACTCTGCAGGGAAATTCTGACATCAACTGCCAGACATCCATCTTGAACAAAAATGGGTAACAACTCCAAAGGTCTAAATCATGAAGTCTTTTAATGTTGTCGTAACAGCAATCTGAGGAAAACTTCGCTGGGGAAGAAGAGAAACTCAACCAAGCAACTCTGATGAGGGCACACATGATAGGACGAACGTTACCATCACATATCTCATGCCAAGAATTTGAATATCCGAAAACCATCCTGAACAAGAATTCCAATCTCCTGCAGGGAAAAAACACCTGAAAACAAAGAGCCAACCAACCTGGATTATGTTTCAGAATGCATATGTTTGAAAAATGACGTAATCCTCCATACGGAATGGAAATGCTACGCGTTTGGGTAGATGTTATGCATGATACAAATGTAAAGAGGCGTTCCCACAAAATAAATGCTGGAGGAACGAAGCCAAACTTCCGCCGGGGGAAGAAACAATTCTGCTGGGGATATCTTAAAATATCTAGAGTTACAAACTCTGCAGAGGATGATCAACCTATTAGAGGAAAGACAACCTGCTGGAGAACAGAAAAGACAGTCCTGCATGGGGAATACCCTTTTAAACCACCGACAACCTGGTTGTACCCTGTGAGGACTTCACTGAGGATTAAATGTGCACACGACCACTGCTGGGAATGCACATACCTGCCTGACTGCTTACTAGCATGCATCTAACTCTTCCAGGGATAAAATGTGAATTCCATATGTTGGGGAGGAATAAGCTTCACATAGATCCTGCTCCTACGTTAAGGGACTCTGGCTGGGGAAACACGATCCCTTGGCTGTTTGCTTCAAAGGTAACGACCCTGCAAATTATGAATGAAACAAGACATCCTACACAAAAGGAACTATCTTGGTCATTATCCGTGACAATTGTTCAGTTAATTCGAAGTTTTAACAATTATTGGCCGAGGCCTGCAAGTTTATGCAAGTGCAAGTTTATCAAAACATATCAGCGTTTTCCACAAACAAAACAGTAAAAGTTAAAACAAGAAACAAACATCAAGTACTGAATAGTATGCAGTTATTGATAACGGGCCTGTAAATAGGCAAAGTTTTTTTTTTACAGTGGATGCAACTCCTGAAAAGAGGAAGTTACACAAAAACAAATACAGATATGTACATAGGTACAAAGAAATTTGTATACATGTCGGCAACGTGGTACAGACATACACCATGAGCTGATCCTCCTATGACTCGCCTGACTCTGACGCTTTCCTGATGTTCCATATTTGGAAGAGATTTACTTGGATAATCGACCCTCAGATACTCCCAAACCACTGAGCGACGTAGTATCAGACTCGAACCGCAGTCATTTTCTTTTTCAATCCCTAACTTTTGCCTGAATCGCCCTTTCGGGTTTTCAATTCACCGGGATACCCTTTTTTGCCAAAGTCGCCTTTCCAGGTTTTCAACTTCGCGGGTGTACATCTTTTCAATTTTTATCTCTAATTTTTTCCCGAACCTTTTTCTCTTTTTTTTTCTTGGTTCGCCAGGATGCCCCATTTTTGTCTGGACTTTCTTTTTCTGTCCAGCGGGTCTCTTTAAGCAAAGTATTTTTTAATTCCGTCCGAGTTCACAAGGGATGTAAAATCCTCGCCATCCATGTTGGATAACAATAAGGCTCCTCTAGAGAAGACCTTTCGAACGACATATGGACCTTCATAGTTGGGAGTCCATTTGCCCCTGTGATCTGACTGTGGTGGGAGAATCTTCTTTAGCACAAGATCGCCCGTCTGAAAGCTTCGAGGGCGCACCTTCTTGTCAAAAGCTTTCTTCATCCGGCTCTGATATAACCGACCATATGCGATAGATGCAAGTCTCTTCTCATCCATCAAACTGAGCTGATTCAGTTTATTCTTTATCCACTCTGCCTCATCCAGTTTGACATCAAGCAAAACTCTCAAAGAAGGAATCTCAACCTCCAATGGTAGGACAACTTCCATACCATACACTACTGAGAAAGGAGTTGCCCCGGTTGATGTGCATACCGTCGTACGATAACCGTGAAGAGCAAACAGCAACATCTCATGCCAATCTTTGTATGTCACAACCATCTTTTGAACTATCTTCTTGATTTTCTTGTTGGCCGCTTCGACAACACCATTCATCTTGGGCCGATAGGGAGATGAGTTGTGCTGCTCAATCCTGAAATTCTGACACAATTCCTTCATCATCTTATTATTCAAGTTCGAACCATTGTCAGTAATGATTCTTTCGGGAATTTCGTATCTGCAGATGATGTCCTTTTTGATAAACCGGGCTACCACTTGCTTGGTAACATTAGCGTATGACGCTGCTTCGACCCATTTGGTGAAATAATCGATAGCTACCAAGATAAACCGGTGTCCGTTGGAGGCCGTGGGCTCAATCTTGCCAATCATATCAATGCCCCACATGGTGAAAGGCCACGGGGACGCCATAACATTCAAAGGGCTTGGCGGCACATGAATCTTATCTGCGTAAATCTGGCATTTATGGCATTTCTTCGCAAACTTGAAACAATCTGTTTCCATCGTCAGCCAATAATACCCTGCTCGTAATAACTTTCGAGACATAGCATGACCGTCGGCATGCGTGCCAAAAGTTCCTTGGTGGACCTCTTCCATAAGCAGATTAGCTTCTTTCTCATCCACACATCGCAATAGCACCAAATCATGGTTTCTCGTGTACAAAACACCATCCGGATTCAAGTAGAAATTACCAGCCAATCTCCTAAGAGTCTTCTTATCGCGGCTGGATTCCCCAGTCAGATACTCTTGGTTCTTTAGGAAATTCTGGATATCAAAATACCATGGCTTACCATCGGGAGCTTCCTCAATAGCAAATATGAAAGCGGGCCTATCAAGGCGAGAGATAACTATTCTGGGAGCTTCATTCCAGAAGTTAACTTTGTACATCGAAGACAACGTTGCAAGAGCGTCTGCCATCTGATTTTCTGCTCGCGGCACATGGTGAAACTCTACTCTGTCAAAGAAAGGCAACAACCTCCTTGCATAATTCATGTACGGTATTAGATTTGGTTGACGAGTCTCCCATTCTCCCTTGATCTGGTTCACGACTAGCGCGAAGTCTCCATACACATCCAGATTTTTAATTCTCAAATCGATAGCCTCCTCGAGCCCCATGATACATGCTTCATATTCAGCCTCATTGTTGGTAACTAGAAATGTCAATCTGGCAGTGAACGGGATGTGAGTCCCATGGGGAGTAGTAATGATTGCCCCAATTCCACTTCCGTATGAATTAACATCACCGTCAAATACTAATTGCCATTGGGAACTCCGCTCAGGACCTTCACCATGCAACGGCTCCTCGCAGTCTTTCATCTTTAGGTACATAATATCCTCGTCAGGAAAATCAAACTTCATTCGCTGGTAATCATCGATTGGCTGCTCGGCAAGGTACTCTGACAGAACACTACCTTTGATAGCCTTTTGCGAAACATACTGAATGTGAACAACACGTCTTTTCGAGCATTGAGTAACGGGACTAACAATCTGTGAACTTTTTACTCAAATAATAGATCGCATGCTCTTTTCGTCCAGTCTCGTCATGTTGACCAAGAACACAACCCATATTGTTCTCAAGAACCGTCAAGTACATGATTAGTGGTCTTCCGGCTACCGGGGGTATCAGTATCGGAGGTTCGTGCAAGTATTCTTTTATTTTTTCAAACGCCTTTTGAAAATTTTCATCCTAGACAATCGCCTGATCTTTTTTCAACAATTTAAACATCGGTTCACACATGGCTGTGAGATGAGATATGAACCGAGCAATGTAGTTCAGTCTCCCCAAAAAGCCACGAACCTCTTTCTCTGTTTTTGGCGCTGGCATTTCTTGTATAGCTTTTATTTTTGCAGGATCAACCTCAATTCCTTTTTCACTAACAATAAACCCCAATAGCTTTCTAGATCTGACCCCAAAGGTGCACTTATTAGGATTCAGCCTCAGCCTGAATTTCCTAAGCCTCTCAAACAGTTTCAGAAGATTCACCAGATGCTCTTCCTCCGTATGGTATTTGGCAATCATATCGTCAACATAGACTTCAATCTCTTTATGCATCATGTCATGAAATAGCGTTGTCATAGCACGCTGATATGTTGCCCCAACGTTCTTCAAACCAAAGGGCGTCACTTTGTAGCAGAATGTTCCCCACGGGGTAATGAAAGTTGTTTTCTCCATATCCTTCGGCGCCATCTTTATCTGATTATAACCCGAAAAGCCGTCCATGAAGGAAAACACAGAGAATTGAGCAGTATTGTCGACCAATACGTCAATATGAGGAAGCGGGAAGTCATCCTTAGGGCTCGCCTTGTTCAAATCCCGATAGTCAACGCACATCCGCACCTTACTATCCTTCTTCAGTACAGGTACTATATTAGCGACCCAAGGAGGGTAACTTGTAACAACTAGAAAACCAGCATCCCACTGTTTCTGCACTTCCTGTTTAATCTTTACGACCATATCTGGTCTCATTCTTCTGAGCTTCTGCTTGACCAGCAGACATTCTTCACGCAATGGCAAGCGGTGGACCACAATACTAGTGCTAACCCAGGCATATCTTCATAAGACCAAGCAAAGATGTCACTATACTCTCGAAGCATCTCGATCAGTCTTTGCTTGATATCGCTTTGCAGCGCAGCCCCTATTCGGACATTCCTGACAACTTCTTCGGAACCTAAATTAACGACCTTAATTTCCTCCTGATGAGGCAGAATGATTTTCTCCTCTTGTCTTAAAATTCGAGTCAACTCTTCTGGTAAGTCGTCGTCCTCAATAATTTCTTCCTCTGCTTGAAGTATCGGATGCTCAAAGTTGAAGCGAGTCATAGGGAGTTCTTGATCGGTGTCATCTAAAATAGGGATCCTGCATGGGACATGGTTAAATGCTTCAAATGATATGCAAACAAAGCACATAACCACGTTGCCATTTTATTGTTAAAATAAAAAACAGAAAAACAGGGATCACAAAATTTGCATGAGAAAAACGCCTTTATTTGATGATTAAAGCAAAGCATACACATAAACAAGTAGGCCCTGAAATCAAATCGCTATGCCCCGGGTAGGACATAGGATTGTACAATAATCGAAAAACAAAGCATTATTGTTTCGTCGTCACTTGAATAAAGTTCTGAATAGACCAGTTGCATAGGCTTTTTCCTGGCACGTTGGACTTGATCCATGAATCCATGTCACAGTCGCTATCTTCATCTCCGCTATCAGACACAACATTAATTCTTTCAAAATTGACTCCCCTTGGAGTGAACACAATCTCCCCTTGAACCGCGGCGTGCTCTGTGATGAAGATGACTACGATGAGCGATATCCCAAGCCAAGCTTGTCCTGCTTAACAGGAATCTCTAGAACTTGGCCCCAACCTTTAGTTTCCCCAGCCTGAACTACCGCTTGGGCTTCTCTGTACGAAGACATAGCGACTTCTGGCCCTTCGCTTATGACAGGAGGCTTTTCTTTGATCTGCACCCCTTCAAAAGCTTGGCACAATGTCTCATGGATCTCGCCATCCACTTCGACATACTTGAATGACGACAGGTGACTTACCAAGATGTCTTCTTACCCACACACGGTGACAATGCTACCACCGACCATATACTTGAGCTTTTTGTGCAACGTAGATGTTACAGCCCCTGCAGAGTGAATCCAAGGTCGTCCAAGCAAACAGCTATAAGCTGGCTGAATATCCATGATGTAAAACACAATATCAAACACCTCTAGACCGACCTGGATTGGTAAAGTCAATTCCCCAAACACGGACCTTCTAGTCCCGTCAAAAGCTCTCACCACCAAGTCGCTTGGCGTGCATATTATGCCTCGGGTATCCAGCTTCAAAAGCGCCTTCTTGGGCAAAACATTCAAGGACGAACCAGTGTCAACAAGGACATGAGACATAACAGTGCCTCGACACTCAACTGAGATATGCAATGCACTGTTGTGGTTGTGGCCCCTGGGTGTTAAATCAAAATTTGTAAATCCCTGGCCGTGCCCCGCGTTCACGTGCGCAATCACTCCTTCAAGCTGATTGACGGATATCTCCTGGGGTACATAAGCAGTGTCAAGAGCTTTCAGCAAAGTGTTCCGATGAGCTTCGGAACAAAGCAACAATGACAAAATCGAGATTTTGGAAGGCGTTGTCGCTTTCGCGAAAATAAGGTGCCGGCACAACAGAAGAGTCGCCACCTTTCGTTATTTATCCCTCAGAGCGGGAAAGGAAACGATCGGAAAAACCTGACGAAAAAGGGTAAGATAGGGTCGTCGCAACCGTTGTCTGGGTTCGGGAGTCGGTTACGCAAGGGGAAGGTATTAGCACCCCTCACGTCCGTCGTACTCGACGGGATCCACGCTTGTTGTGTTTACTTGGACGGTTTGGTTTTATCTATCTACCTATCAAGGCTGGCTGGAACAGAAAAGAAAAATGACTCGGCAAAGCGTCGCACTTTATGCCTACGTATTCTCATCAGAGAACGAGAAATCAGAGTCAACGTAGTTCGGCCTACGACGGGTTATGGGGGAAGGTAGCTCGCCAATACATCAGTATTGTGCCTACATACTCTCAACAGGTATGAGAGATCAGAGCTCACGTAGTTCGGGACACTACGGTTTATTTCCTGTCTTTTACGAAAGAAGTGTTTTTTATTGTGTTTGCGATTTCAATCGCACTAGAGACTATGACCTGAGAGTGAATGTGTCGCATGTCACCCAAAGGGTACCATACTAAACATCTAGACTGTGGAAAAGAAACTCTCCCACAATCCTTTCTCAGATAGCTTAAGGCTCGTAACGTACGAAAGAAATCATTCATGATTACTGTATCTTAAACTGTTTTGAGATGAGAAGAGAACAGGCCCAACTAGGAAGGAGACTATCAAGTCCTACTGTTGTCATGCCATGGATTCATCCTATGGTCAAGGTTTGAACAGGGAACTCCTAGAAGTTGTCATGCATAGGTTTCAACCTAAAGTTCTATCATCAATTCCTTATCAAAGGAAATGAGAGTCCTAAGGGATCATGTCAATGATACACCAAAACAGACAAAGCATCAGCTTAACAGTAAAATGCATGCAATGCAAGTGAGGGAGGAAATGTGTGTGGGGCTTCAGCCTCCACAAGCTCATCTCAACCTCAAGCCAGAATGGATAACAGTAATCATACTGAAAGATAAAACAACATGCTATCAAACAAAATACAGTAAACTGCAATCATACAGAAGAAAATGAAACAAACATGCCATCAGGCAAACAAACCACATGGGCAAGGGAGCTGGGCTCTACCGAATACCCGCAAGCAAAGCCACACAGTAACAATACAAGCAGAGGGAGCAACTCAACCTCTAGTGCAATCATGTTCCTAGATTCTACCTATTCTAGATATGGACTTATTCTAATGCATCAAGCAAGTCAAATAAAACACATCAATACAGTAAAAGAAAAGGAAGCAACTCCTCTCTCAAATTCAAGCTTCAGCTCCTCCAACAGCAACTCAGTCTTTAGACTTCCATCACTCTTGACAAATATCAATTTGCTCTTCCAGGTTTCAACCTTTCAACATAAGTTTCAACTTATCTTCTCTGAGCTTCAGCTCCTTGATCAGTTCCACCTTCAGGCTTCACTATTAACCACAAGTATCAACTTGGCTCCTTCAGGACCTCCAAGCATCAAAGTAAGTATCAACTTCCTTTGTTCTTCAAGCTTCAGCTCTTCAGAATAATCTTCAATCACTTAGAAGTGTCAACTTCATCCTTCAGTCTTTACTTCATCTTCAGGGGTCTTCAAGTATCAACTTGCTCTGGTTGCTCTTCAAGCTTCAGCTGGAATGGCAATACTCAAGGATTCATCCTCTTCCATACTCTTCAATGAAGTCTTCATCTTCACACTCAAGCTCAGCATCTCTCAAGATAATCAAACCAGAGGAAATCACTTACTGGATAAGCTAGGGATATTGAACTGTTTATTGACCACCAAAGGTGACCTATAAGGGTTCAACATCAAAGTAATGGTTCCCTCAAAAGTTCTACTTCCTAGGTACCATCACTTATCCCTCCAAAGGAGAGAGGTGTATACCAGGGAAGGACTTTGAACCATAGGGAGGAATGGAGGTGAAAGATACCATCCATGTTTAAGAAAGAAGTTAACTAGGTCTAAACTCTTCCTAATTCCTAACCCTAAAACAGTCAACAAAACAAACAAGATCAAGCTCTCAAGCTCCTCAATCCATCTTCAAGTCTTCTAATATGCTCCTTAATGCTCCTCAATGCTCCTTAGAACAAAACCAAGCTCTCCAAGCCCACAGAGCAAAGCAAACAAAAATACAAGCCCACAAGGGCAACACAAACAATCATCAACTACAAAAATCATCTAAAAATAGTATACCACTATATTAAAACCTAATATAATTTCTAAGGGATCCTACATACCTACCCTTAATACCCTTATATGCCCCAATACCTATCTTGACCTAAAAACCCAAAATTCTAGTGTTATTGTGGACCTATGTTAAAGATTAACCTAATTCTACACAACCTAATGTCATCTAACCAAAACTAATAAATAATTAATCACAAAATTATGGAATAAATCCAGGGGTAAGTTAAAGCTTATATCTAACTATCCAAAAAAGAATGGCCTTAAAATGCTAAGGGAACTACCTAAACAAAATTCTACAAATTCATGTATCAACATAAAAGAAATAAAAGGCAATAAAAGTGAAAAATATACAAAAAATATTAAAAATGCATGAAATGAAAATATTTTTATTTGATAATTTTATAGACATTAATATGAAATAGGAGCAAAAATTCCCATTAAAAAATCATTATTTTTCCATTTATTATGAATTTTCAAAGTTTAACAAAAAATGGAAGAAAATAAAATAAAATATGAAATGATGTGGTGCAAATAGTAACCAGATGCAGTGTAATACGCGTATGGGCCAGGACTAGCGGGTACAAAAAGCAACGCGCCAGGCCCATCATTTAAACAGAAATTAAATCAAAAAACATAAAGAAAAAGAAAAATCCACGGTGCAGGAAGCAGTGATTTCCAGTTAATATTCACAATGGGCCATGGTGGATGGTGTGGATAGCAAGCTTCACTAAAGCCCAAGAAACCACCGTTTAATGAAACGGTGCATTTCACTCGTTTCTGAATTCCCTCTCAAAATGAAATTGAATCGTGGCCAATGGATCGCTTCTTAGTCAATCGGTCAGCTCGTCATCCAACGGCCCTGAACTCGTCTTCAACCTCCAGCTAGGGTTCTTGGAGACTCCATGGAAATGCAGAACACTAAGCTTCATCTTCCTCACACACGAACTCCATCAATTCTTCATGGAAAATAGAAATTCAAGACCCTATCCTGCCTAGAATTTTATGTTGAATCCAACCATGCTCTTAAAATCACTTGAAACACCCTAGATCACTGAACCCGATCCAAGATCCAAAATGTGCTCAATCATCAACTATCATGGTTCTTGAAATTAACTACCTCAGATTAATCACCAACTCACACTGATTGATTCTAGATGTCTAGTTCATTCTATATCTTAATATAACTCGAGTTCTTGGTCATCAAAGAAATGGTGTCCATAATCCAATCTTCCCCAATTGAACCCTAACTCTCCAAAATCCATCACCTATGTGTCTCTAACCTTTCTACACTAACAAACTAACCTAATTATGCATAAAACATGGTGTAGAGTGAATTTTACAAACCTGGTAAATCTTGATGAACAGATGATGAAATCCTCCACTTCAAGCCTTGAAACTCTTCAGAAAGTTTCCTTGGATACCAATCTTGCTACTGTTTGTAACAATTTTGATGGAGGAAGCCTCAATCTCAGAATTTGATTCTGACTTGCTACCTTGAAAGTTCAATCACTAACTCTTCAATTCACCATGGATTTGCTCTCAAATCAATCTGCACAGCTTCACTATGATCTATGGAATGTGTATGAATGGAAAGAATGAATGGAAATGAAGAAGAATGTAGAATTGAAACTTGACTTGCAATGGAAGCAACAAGATGGCACTCTCTCTCTCAAACCTCTTTTCTCACCAACCTTGCATCTGAGCAAGTCATACATGTTATATAGAGTGGTTTAGAATCATCTAGAACCATCTAGGACCTTCCAATGAGAAATTGGAAATCTCATGTCATGACATTTTGATTTCACTTCTCACCATATGCTATCTCATGCCAAGCCTCTTGTAACCTTTGTAACTGACTTGAAATTCTCCCCATATGAGATTTATGATGTGTTACAATGCATAACTAGCTTGTTTATTGAGTTTCTTCATGTTTTGCTTTGGTACCTTAAGATGCAAGTAAGCCATTTCCAAAGCAGCCCTATGATCTAGGCTTCAAATCAAAATTGTGGCTGAACCATTGTTTTTAGAATGTCTTTTAGAGTCAAAATGACCTATTATATGACATGGTTTGGATGTGTAACTTGTGATTTCCAATTTTCAATTTCAACTTATTTAACTTATGCCTCCATTTTAGGCCATTTTTATCACTTTTTGATACAAGCCTTTTCAACACCTCATGACCTCCCTAATAGCCTTTAAACATCATTCTAAGCAAGTTTGATGTTGAAGATTTTTCCATTTGAAGCTTGGAAATAGGAGATATGGCCTTATGCTTGAAATGACCTATAACCTCCAAATGACCAAAATGCCCTTGACTTGTCAAAGCCATAAGTTGAGTTGTACAAATCCTATCAAGGACTTCTAGTACTCTATAGAAAGCTAAGAAGATGCTCTGCAACATTCATGTTGACCAAGAGTTCATAGGAATCATCCTACTAGGGAAAAAACTGGATGCAAGTTGGGTGACTTTCAAGGACCCAGATTCACATACCTCAGATGACCTGTAATTTGTCAAAGCCATAACTTGAGCTCTACAAATCCTATCAAGGACTTCTAGTACTTAAATTAAAGCTAAGAGCAAGCTCTACAACATTCATGTTGTGGGGAAGATGAGATGACAATCACATCTTGAGCTACACTGCCTTGAAGATAGGGATCAAACTAGGGGATTTTACACTATCGAGCCTTAGAAACCCTAGCTTAAAACTTCTTAAACTCCTCAATCATGATGAGTTGGTCTAGGAATAATCCTTATAGCATCTCAATACATCATTCCATGATCACATGGCTCTTGGATTAGGTCTCAACCCTCTCCAAATCATCAGTTGACCTAGGTTGACCCAGTCAAACCCTAATTCCACCACTCATGGCTGAATCTTCTGAATTCTTGTACAATGACCTCTCTAGGATTCATGATGGCTTTCAAGACATCTCACAAGCTTTCTCAAAGCTTCAAGTCTATCCTCATAGTCTCAGAATCATCTGAGGAGCACCCACAACTCTCAAGTTATGAGACACACAACCTTGGTTTCAACCAATCCCTCTGAGGATCTCTTGAGTTCTCTGACAAAGATATCAACCTTTGCACACTTGAACAACCTTCTTGGCTAGCTTCAAAGTCTCATACAACTCTTGATGGGTAAATAAATGTTGGTCAATATTTTGGGTGCAACAGCTGCCCCTATTCAAACGGCTTGAACCTGACTGGGTGGGGAGCGAATGACTCTCAGCCAATCAAGGTGCGAGACGGTTGAATACCGATAAACCTGGAAATTTGCCAACTGCACAAGTACACGGTACTCTGGCGGGAACAAATCTTCGAACACTGAAATAATAGCTGCACGACAACTTGCTGGAGACATACTGATCTGAACCTTGTCGTCAGTTTTCCACATTAAATTCCTCTGACATTGTCATCAGACACCTGACCTCGCCGTCAGGCATTCATGAAAATAAAGCGTCTGACATCGCCGTCGGACAACCAAAACACCCAACATCGCCGCTGGAAAACTAAATCACCTGACATCGCCGCCAGAAACAAACATCCAACATCGCCGCTGGAGAACTAAATCACCTGACATCGCCGCCAGAAACAAACATCCAACCTCGCCGCTGGAGAACTAAATCACCTGACATCGCCGCCAGAAACAAACATCCAACATCGCCGCTGGAGAACAAAGAATCTGACATCACCGCCAGAAACAAACATCCAACATCGCCGCTGGAGAACTAAATCACCTGACATCACCGCCAGAAACGAACATCCAACATCGCCGCTGGAGACAACAAAGAATCTGACATCGCCGCCAAAAACAAACATCCAACATCGCCGCTGGAGACAACAAAGAATATGACATCGCCGCCAGAAACAAACATCCAACATCGCCGCTGGAGACAACAAAGAATCTGACATCGCCGCCAGAAACAAACATCCAACATCGCCGCTGGAGAACTAAATCACCTGACATCGCCGCCAGAAACGAACATCCAACATCGCCGCTGGAGACAACAAAGAATCTGACATCACCGTCAACCAAACATCCAACCTCGCCGCTGGGACAACAAAGAATCTGACATCGCCGTCAACCAAACATCCAACCTCGCCGCTGGGACAACAAAGAATCTGACATTGCCGCCAGACAAACATCCAACCTCGCCGCTGGGGTGAAGAAATCCATTGGGGAAATAGGAACTTGAATAATAGACTCTATTGGAGAGAATGATAAGGTGAACACGTGTCAATGATCTTGCTGGAGGTCTGGATACCACACACAGGTGAACGATACTCTGGTCGGTAAGAACATCTTCGACACTAGGCATAACAGTTGCACGGCAACCCTACTGGGGAATTGGTCACACGGTAACCGGTAATACATAGTCGATCATGCCATCAGGCATTACGATTCCTCGGGACTCTTCAGGTCAACCATCAGGTTGATCATGCCATCAGGCATTCCAAGAAAACTGTCGGGCATCAGCCGGACTCCAAACATCAGGTTGATCATGCCATCAGGCATTCAAAGAAACTTGTCGGGCATCAGCCGGACTTCAACCATCAGGTTAATCATGCCATCAGGCATTCAAAGACATTTGTCGGGCATCAGCCAGACTTCAACCATCAGGTTGAACGTGCCATCAGGCATTCAAAGACATCTGTCGGGCATCAGCCGGACTTCAACCATCAGGTTGATCGTGCCATCAGGAACTCCGCATTACGGTCGGGCATCAGCCGGACTTTGTTAGCAAGTCGGGAGTAGAATTCTTGGTCAATCATGAGCCAACTGGGAATATCTAAACCTCTGCCACCAGACACTCCGCATCAGCTGAGAGAACTGCTTCATTAACACGGTCAGACTTCAATCATGGAGTCTTCAAGGGAGGTTTCAACTTCGCCGTTAGAAACCTGCTGGGGATGACGCTTCGCCGCTGGGGATTCTGGAGGACTATCAAGTAACTCCGCTCCGGGGGTCCAGAAATCATTCTGGATGAATCAACTCTGCTGAGGACTTCAAGAATCATCTTGGACAAATAACTCCGTCGGGGACCTTCAAGAATCATCTCGAACCGATAACCAACCTGGAGACTTCAGGAATCATCCTGAGCGAACACTCTGTTGGGGATTTCAGGAATCATCCCGGGCAACCTTTACTGGGGACTCTAAGTATCAACTTGAGCAACCAACTCTGGAGACTGCACTGAGTACTTAAGAATCATCTTAAGCAAACGACCCTGTTGAGGAATTCAAGAATCATCTTGAACCGAAGACTTCGCTGGGGATCTCAAGAATCATCTTGAGCAAGCGACTTCGTTGAGGAGAATGTCAGGAATCATCCTGAGCAATCAACTCTGCGGCGGAACACCTGCAAAACAAGAACAGTGGCAACCTAGATCATGTTTATTATGCGTATGCTTCAGCAATGGCACGATGCTCCACACGGTGGAAATGCTATGCGTTTATGATAAATGCTATGCAATCATGCAAAATGATGCGATCCCGTCAGCAAAATAAATGCCGAAGGGGGAATCCTCCTGTCAAGGAGAAAGAACTACTCAGATAGAGGAATCATCCTGCTGAGGAGAACATGGTCACGCCAATCTCAATTGGACTCCGTAGGGGGCACAACTTCAATTGACTGCTGCCGGGGGAAACAACTTCAGTTGACTGCTGCAGGGGTACGAATCTCTACGAGAACCTGGACCTGCTGAGGGAAAGCGATGTCAATCGCGAGAATAAACTGCATGGCCTTCTCGGCTACTTCTCTGGAGATAACACCTCTATGGGCAAACAACATCAGTTGATCCACACTCCACTAGGGAAGACCAATCATGGCTTGAGCAGCTTCCAAGGATTCGGCTCTCTCGGGGCATCTGCAAACTCGGCTGAGGAAGGGGAAATCATTCTGCTTTGCTGGAGAGAGTACGATTCTGCGGGAATCTCAATTCCGTTGGGGAAGAAGGAATCATCCGACTTCGGGGGAGAGTACGACTCTGGTGAGGAATTTCAATTCCGCTGGAGACTTCAGTCTGGCACCATCAGCTGCTGCATACTTCGGCGTACGAATAGTTTCCTACGAAACCTGCACTTGTGACTCGGTGCTGGGGGGATGAATTCATGCTTCGGCGCCTGACTCAGCTAAGGAGATGACGTTCCTTCAGGATGCATCTGCTTGGGGAGAGAATCATCTCTACCTGGGGAGACATATCACTGCTCATGATCTCGCATTCAGACTCTGCGGGAGAGGCTATTGAACTCTGCTGGAGAAGGAGGAATCATCCTTCTTCGGGATGCGCGCGGCGCACTGTCTGGAACATGCTACACCTGTAACAGCATAAACAAACAGACAAGATACCCTTCTCAAAGGGGCCTATCAAGGTTATTATCTCGTGACAATATTCAAGTAACTAATTATTTCAACAATCAGTGGCCTAGGCCAGTAAGTTTATGTATGCGCATTTTATCAAAAACATCGGCGTTCTATTTCGCAAACAAAACAGATAAATGCTAAACAGACAAACAGAATTGCTGAATAGTATGCATTTTATTGATAACGAACCCCTGAATGGGTAAAAGTGTTTTACAACAGATGCAAGCTCCTGGAATGAGGAAGAACACCATGAGTTGATCCCTCTATGACCCACTCGACTTCGATACTTCTCCGACGCTTCAACTTCGAAAGAGATTGATTCGGATAAACGGCCCTCGGGTCTTCCAAACCACTAAACAATGAAAGTCCACACGCGGAATGCAGTCATTTGCTTTTTCAAATCCCTAACTTTTGTGTGAACCGCCCTTTGCGGGTTTTCAGTTCACCGGGATACCCTTTTTTGCCGAAGCCGCCTAGTGTAGGTTTTCGACTTCGCGGGTGTACATTTTTTTCAATTTATATCCCTAATTTTTGCCCGAACCTTTTATTCTGGTTTTGGTTCGCCGGGATGCCCCTTTTTTGCCTAGACTCTTTTTTTTTGTCCAGCGGGTCACTTTCAAGCAAAGTATTTTTTAACTGCGTCCGCGTTCACCGGGGATGCAAAATCTTCACCATCCATCGTGGATAACAACAAAGCTCCTCCCGAGAAGACCTTGCTGACGACGTACGGACCTTCGTAATTCGGAGTCCACTTGCCCCGGTGATCGGAGTGTGGAGGAAGAATCTTCTTCAGGACGAGATCACCTGTCTGAAAGCTTCTAGGATGCACCTTCTTATTGTAAGCTTTCTTCATTCGGCTTTGGTACAGACGACCAAATGCAATCGATGCTAACCTCTTCTCGTCCATCAGGCTGAGTTGGTTCAGTCGGTTCGTAATCCATTCTGCCTCGTCGAGTTTCACATCAACCAAAACTCGCAAAGAAGGGATCTCCACTTCTAACGGTAGGACAGCTTCCATACCGTACACCAAGGAGAAAGGAGTTGCCCCTGTTGATGTACGTACTGTCGTACAATAACCGTGCAGTGCAAATGGCAGCATCTCGTGCCAGTCTTTGTAGGTCACAACCATCTTCTGAACAATTTTCTTTATGTTCTTGTTGGCCGCCTCAACGGCGCCATTCATCTTCGGTCGGTAAGGAGATGAGTTGTGGTGTTCAATCTTGAAACTCTGGCACAACTCCTTCATCATCTTGTTATTCAGATTCGAACCATTATCAGTAATGATCCGCTCGGGAACTCCGTAACGACAGATGATGTCCCTCTTTATGAATTTAGCCACTACCTGCTTGGTCACATTAGCATACGAGGCTGCCTCCACCCACTTGGTGAAGTAGTCGATAGCTACCAGAATGAAGCGATGACCGTTAGATGCGGTGGTCCCGATCTTGCCAATCATGTCGATGTCCCACATGGAGAACGGCCACGGGGAGGACATGACATTCAACGGGCACGGCGGCACATGAACTTTATCAGCATAAATCTGGCATTTATGACATCTCTTCGCGAATCTGAAGCAATCCGACTCCATTGTCAGCCAGTAGTATCCCGCTCTCAGGATCTTTCTCGTCATAGCATGCCCGCCGGCGTGCGTACCAAATGTGCCCTCATGGACTTCCTCCATGAGCATACTCGCCTCTTTCTCATCTACACATCTGAGTAGCACGAGATCGTGGTTTCTTTTATACAACACTCCATCAGGATTGAGATAAAAGTTTCCAGATAGCCTCCTCAGAGTCTTCTTATCCTGGGTTGACGCACCCGCAGGATACTCCTTATTCATAAGGAAGGTCTGGATGTCATGGAACCATGGCTTGCCGTCAGCGGCTTCCTCGATTGCAAAGACGAATGCCGGTCTATCAAGATGCGAAAGGACAATTCTTGGAGCCTCATTCCAAAAATTGACTTTATACATTGAAGCCAACGTGGCTAAGGCATCAGCCATCTGATTTTCCGCTCTGGGCACATGATGGAGTTCCACTCGATCGAAGAACGGAAGTAGCCTTCTGGCATAATTCATGTACGGCACCAAATTCGATTGACGAGTCTCCCACTCCCCTTTAATTTGGTTGATCACAAGCGCTGAGTCACCATATACGTCTAGATTCTTGATTCTCAAATCAATTGCCTCTTCTAGACCCATGATGCATGCTTCGTACTCCGCCTCGTTATTAGTGACTGGAAACGTCAGTCTCGCAGTAAACGGGATGTGGGATCCGTGGGGAGTCGTGATGATAGCCCCGATGCCACTTCCATAGGAATTAACCGCCCCGTCGAATATCAACTTCCACTGGGATTTCCTATCTGGCCCCTCGTCGGGCAACGGCTCATCACAATCCTTCGCTTTTAGAAACATGATATCCTCATCAGGGAATTCAAATTTCATCGGCTGGTAATCCTCGATCGGCTGTTCGGCAAGGTAATCAGACAATATGCTGCCCTTAATGGCCTTCTGGGACACGTACTGAATATCATATTCCGTTAACACCATTTGCCATCTGGCAATCCTGCCCAAAAGAGCCTGCTTCTCGAAGACGTACTTGATCGGATCCATCTTCAAAATTAGCATGGTTGTGTGATTGAGCATGTACTGTCGTAGACGTTTGGCAGCCCAGGCCAGTGCACAACACGTCTTCTCCAGCATCGAGTAGCGGGATTCACAGTCAGTGAACTTTTTACTCAAGTAGTAAATGGCATGCTCCTTTCTGCCCGTCTCGTCGTGCTGACTGAGAACGCACCCCATACTATTCTCCAGAGCTGTCAAGTACATGATTAAAGGCCGTCCCGCCACTGGGGGTATCAAGATTGGAGGTTCTTGAAGATACTGCTTTATCTTATCGAATGCCTTCTGGAAATCCTCATTCCAGATAATCGCCTGATCTTTCTTTAAAAGCTTGAACATCGGTTCACAAGTGGCCGTGAGCTGAGAGATAAACCTTGCAATGTAGTTTATTCTGCCCAAGAAACCACGAACTTCTTTTTCTGTTTTCGGCGCTGGCATTTCTTGAATGGCTTTTATTTTCGCAGGATCAACCTCGATGCCTCATTCACTCACGATAAACCCCAGTAGCTTTCCGGACCGTACCCCGAAAGTACATTTGTTAGGATTCAGCCTCAACCTGAATTTCCTAAGCCTCTCAAAAAGCTTCAATAAGTTGACCAGATGCTCTTCTTTCGTTTGGGACTTCGCAATCATGTCATCAACATAGACCTCAATCTCATGATGAATCATGTCATGAAACAAAGTTACCATTGCTCGTTGGTAAGTGGCCCCTGCGTTCTTCAGACCGAAGGGCATTACCTTATAGCAAAACGTTCCCCAGGGAGTGATAAACGTCGTTTTCTCCATGTCCTCCGGCGCCATCTTGATCTGATTGTAATCGGAGAAGCCATCCATGAACGAAAACACGGAAAACTGAGCTGTGTTGTCGACCAACACATCGATATGAGGCAACGGGAAATAATCTTTAGGGCTCGCCCTATTCAAATCCCGATAATCGACGCACATGCGTACCTTACCGTCCTTCTTCGGTACAGGCACTATGTTGGCGACCCACGGAGGGTAAGTGGTGACCGCTAAGAAGCCAGCATCAAGCTGTTTCTGCACTTCTTCTTTGATCTTAACGGCCATATCTGGTCTCGTCCTCCTAAGCTTCTGCTTAACGGGAGGGCAATCTTCTCGCAGTGGCAAGTGGTGGACCACGATGTCCGTGTCAAGTCCGGGCATATCTTCGTATGACCAAGCAAAGACGTCACTATACTCTCGAAGCATCTCGACCAATCTCTGCTTGACATCATTCTGCAATGCGGCCCCTATCCTGACGAGTTCTTCAGAACCCAGATTTATGATCTCAATCTCCTCCTCATGAGGCAGAATAACTTTCTCCTCTTGTTTCAACAAGCGGGCCAACTCTTCAGGAAGGTCTTCGTCTTCATCAATCTCTTCTTCGGCTTGATAGATCGGGTAATCGAAGTCGAAGTGAGCCGTAGAAGGTCCAGAGTCGATGTCATCTGTTATGTGAATCCTGCAATAACAAGGGTTAAGTTTAAAACAAGAATATGCAGGTTAGCACAAACCCCATTGCCATTTTACTGTTTTTCAAAACAAATATAAAACAGGAATAACAGAGATCGCAATATTTGAATACGAAGAAAACGCCTTTGATTTATTAACAAAATGCATGTACATAATCCAACAAGGCCTTGACAATAAAACCGATATGCCCCGGGTAGGACATAGGGTTGTACACTGATTGGAAAAAGTAAATCATTACTCTTCACTTGTCGTCTGGATGATATCCTTGATGGTCCAATTATTGAGGCTCTCTCCCGGCTTGCTTGGCTGGATCCAAGAGTCGAGATCACAATCGCTATCCCCGCTGTCTTCAGACGTTGCGTTGATGCTTTCGAAGATCACTCTGCCACTGGTAAATTGGATTGGCCCTTTACCTTGAGACGCACTGCTAGACGAAGAAGAAGAAGCTTCAGCTCCAGGAGAATATCCCAACCCAAACTTATCTTTTTTGTTGGGTATCTCCAAAATTTGCCCCCAACCTGGGGTAGATCCGGCTTGGACAACGGGCCGAGCTTCTTTGAAGGAGGAGAGATTCATCTATGGCTTTTCAGCGACCACAGGAGCCACGTCTTTCACTTTGACAGCTTCGAACGCTTGGCAAAGAGTTTCATGGATTTCGCCATCCATTTCAACATACTTAAAGGATGACAAATGGCTCACCATTATGTCCTCCTCGCCGCAAACGGTTACGATGCTTCCTCCGACAGCATATTTGAGCTTTTGGTGCAACGTGGAGGTCACGGCACCAGCAGCATGGAACCACGGTCGGCCCAAGAGACAGCTGTAGGCAGGCATGATGTACATAATATAAAAGACCGTGTCGAACGTTTCCGGACCGACTTGGACCGACAGGGTCACCTCCCCGAAAACGTGGCGTTTAGTCCCGTCGAACGCCTTCACAACCAGATCACTGGGTGTGCAAAGCAATCCGCGAGTGTCCAACTTCATTAATGCCTTCTTCGGAAGAACATTAAGCGACGAACCCGTGTCCACCAGCACGTGCGACATGATTGTGCCCCTACACTCTATCGAGATGTGCAGGGCGCTATTGTGATTCCTCCCTTTGGGCGTCAGCTCTAAATCTGTGAAACCTAGCCCATTGCCAGCATTTACGTGGGCTACACCTCTTCTAGCTGATTCACCGATATCTCTTGCGGTACGTAGGCGGCGTTCAACACCTTCAGCAGCGCGTTGCGGTGTGCTTCAGAACACAGCAACAGGTTGAGGATGGAAATTTTCGAGGGCGTCTGATGGAGATGGTCTACAATCTTGTAGTCACTCTTTTTAATCAACCACATAAACTCCTCGGCATCTTTAACAAGCAAATCTTTCTCTACCCCACACGGGGCCTCTTCGACGACTTTGCTTTTACCTTTATCGGCCGCATCAGCTCTGACCGCTTTATCCGCCACGACCTCCGGCGGTGCAAATACTCTTCCGTTGCGAGTAATACCACTGATTCCCGCAAGATTCTCCATAGTCGACCCATACGGCTCTAGCTCCAACCTCTGTCCGTTGCAATAGACTTCAGCCCCATAATGCCACGGGACGGCGTTAGTGCTCTCGAAGGGTATTGGCCCGGCTTTGGTAATAGTGATTGTAGGCGGTCTGGGCGCCGAAATAGTTATTGGCCGGCGAGGGATGGTGATGGTGGCGACTTCATCGGCCTGCTTCAACACTACCTCTCCTGATACACTTTCAGCCTTCCGGCTAAACTGCAGAATCCCCTCAGTCACCAGACTTTGAATTCCTTCTACCAGCTGCTCACATCCATCAGAATGTGTAGCACAGTCCATACATAGTTCTCCGCATTCTGGAAAGAACCCTCTTTTCAACAACTTAGCTTTAATGAAGCTAAGCGGCGTCTTTAGGTCTCTGACATCAGTCAACAGATCTGCACTCTCTTCTTTGATAATGGCGTTCACTCCGCCTCCCCTATGATTTGGCATAGGATTCTTCGTGACATTGGGCACGTTATCGGAGAAGTTAACGATCTTGGCATCCACCAAGTCCTGCACCTTGTGCTTGAAGGCTTTGCAGTTCTCAATCGTGTGGCCTGGTGCACCTGAGTGGAAGTCGCAAGTGGCATTTGCGTCGTACCCTGGTGGAGGCGCCCCTGTCAAGGGAGCCATCGTCCTCTTCTGGACCAATTGAAGCTGAAGCAAAGTCTGCAAGAGCTGCGCATACGACATGGGCGGCGCCTCGAAGTGACGGTTTGTCAAAGATGCCCGATTCTGGTACTTTCTATATCCCTGTTGATTCGGTTGTTGCTGCTGCTGCGGAGCCGCTGGGATATTTATACTGGCTATTTGCTGCTGAGGGCCTTTGCCCTTCCTTCGAGCGTTGGTCACAGCACTCGCTTCTCCTTCTCGTCGTTTGCCAGCATAAGGTTTCTTTCCACCTCCTCCCGCTGAGGATGACTCACCTTGAATTTTCCCAATCTTGATTCCATTCTCGACGTGCTCGCCCATGATAATGAGAGCTGAGAACGTCCTAGACATACCGCTGACTAACTTTTCATAGTAAACCCCTGGGAGGGTAGCTACAAACATCTGCACGAGCTCGCGTTCAACCATCGGCGGCTGAACCCGGGCTGCCAACTCACGCCACCGCTGGGCGTACTCCTTAAATCCTTCATTATTCCTTTGCGATAGGTTCTGCAGCTGGACTCGGTTCGGGGCCAAGTCGCTGTTGTACTGGTAATGGTGCACAAATGCTTCAGCGAGATCTTTCCATGTGCGCACGCTAGTGGGCTCCAGACCCATGTACCACTTGAGGGATGGCCCGGAAAGATTGTCTTGGAAGAAGTGCATCAGCAACTTCTCGTCCTCCGAATAAGCAGACATCTTCCTGTAGTACGATCTCAGGTGGACACGAGGGCAAGTGGTGCCCTTATATTTTTCGAATTCAGGTACCCTGAACTTAGGAGGTACCTTGAAATCAGCAATTAATCCCAGCTTGGACATATCAACGCCCAAAGTATTCTGATTCTCAATATCTCTCATTTTATCTTCAAGTGCTTTGAATCTAAGCCGCGCTTCAGCGTTCAGCTCTCCTTCATCACCCTTCTGAGAGAATACATCATCTTGGTGATCCTCAAGCCATGGCTGAGGCACAAACAGATTCCCGACGCCATCATTGCCGTTGCCCGGCCCGACATTGACATTAGCTCCCAGACTCCCATTACCGACGCCCGCCGTATTGAGTCCGATGTTGGCCATCACATTGCCATGAGCACTGCCGTTGCCCCCGGCCACGGGGACACCATTCTGCGGAGTTTCAACAGGTGGAGGAGTAGGCACGGTCCCACCGTGGAGCACGCCGTTGCTATCAACCCTGGAGATCAAAGGCTGGACCAAAGTTCTAAGCTGATCTTGGCCGTTGGCGACCACTTGCATGAGTTCCATGAAGCGATCCATCCTTTCATGGAGCTCCTGAACATCAGTTTGCACTTGATCCATGATCCTGGTCTGATTAGCTCTAGTCGGATAATGGTGAATTAGTCTCTGATTAATCCTGGAACCACCGGGAATAACTTGGGACACCTGTAAACCTGAAAAAACCTGTAAACACTAAAGGGTTAGGAAAAACAACAACATGCTCGTCATGCAAATGCTTCATGCAAATGCATGCGTGTGTCTGTGTGTTTGGGGAGATTTCCCCCGATCCTAGTGCCTGAGTGCCAGTGCTGATAATAATAAGAAGAAGAAGTCCGAGTCCAATCATGGAAACATCAATCTCATATATAAAGAAAGCCTATCAAGGCCGTACATAGCATCAGCGAGTACAAGATGAATCAACAACGTGACCGCAGCCAACAAGCCTGGTGATGGTCAGCATACAACAATGATCAAAACAAAAGGAATACAAATAGTCAAGTACGGCCACAGGCGCGATACTCTTCTAACAACTCCTTCGTCTCTGGATGATCTGGCAGAGTGAGTAACCCCTCGACGAGTGATTCCCTCTGCACAATGGTATACTGAAGTCCTTCAACCGAACTTTCCAATGCTCCTTCGCCGAAGCAATCTTCTAATTTCCGCTTCTTGGACTCAAACGTCAGCTTGCGCTCCTTCAGGTTAGCGAGAGCTTTGTTGAGCTAGCCTTCGGCGGCGTATCTGCAGGCGGTTTCTTCATCAAACCTCTTTTCACTGTCCTTCACCTGGGCTTCCAGCTTGGAGATCTGTAGCATCAGCTTATCCTCCCGCTCTTTCCTGGTGGTCAGGGAAGCCTTCTAGTGCTGGTTGAACT
This sequence comes from Lathyrus sativus, assembly GCA_963859935.3. Taxonomy (NCBI): domain Eukaryota; kingdom Viridiplantae; phylum Streptophyta; class Magnoliopsida; order Fabales; family Fabaceae; genus Lathyrus; species Lathyrus sativus. Next base: position 200,863,166 of record OZ012740.1, on the reverse strand, counting down.
TGGATATCCTCCGATATGCCTCGTCCAAGTGCTGCTTCTTCGTAGCTAGTACGTCGTTGACAGCTTTGAAGTCTCGACCCATGCGTTCACGCTCGGCTATCTGCTTAGTCAGGTCTGTACCTAGCTGGTTTACCAGCTCTGTCTGCCTTTTGAAAAAGTGAACGGCTTCGTTCCTCTCGCTCCGGAGCTAAGCTAATTCCTTATCCAGTTCCTCGTTCGCCCGCTTCAATTCATCCCGCTCAGCTAACACCTGATTATGCTGCTGAATGGGCATAGTAGTAGGCTCTTCGATCATTGGAGGACCTTCTGGCTTGGCATGAGGAAACGACATCCCTATAGCATCTGCTCTAGCTCTGATCCATGCCATATACGGAGGGTAGGCTTGATTGTTGCTTTTTCCCAGCAAAGGCTTCCCTCGTTTACTGATACCATTCCACGCGCGCTGAAGTTTGGACAACAAATCCCCCTCTAGAAGACCAGTGAGGTACAGAGATTCCTGTACCTCTTCATCCTTCGGCGGAGTTCTCAAAGCATACGCGAACTGTCGAACCAGCAACGACGAATTGTAGTTTATACAGCCCTTCCTACCTATCAAAGGCACATTTGGAAACCCGCTGCAACTGAAGATCACCTCAGTACCCAACCTATCTCTGTCGAACCAGTCAACATCCTCTACAGATAAACTCATCAGACGCTCAGGCCACTCAGCTGTGGCTGCAGACAAGACAAAAGGACCCCTCTTGGGCATATGACTATCAAGCCATTTGCAAAGCAAGGGTACGCAGCACGAGACATTCTTCCCCCTCCTGTTCTCATTTTTGTAGTGGACTGAATGATAGACATCTCCTATCAAGGTAGGGACTGGATTCCCTGATGCGAAGATGTGAAATGCATCGAAGTCTACAAAATCAGGCATATTAGGGAACAGGATGATGCCATATATGCACAGAGCAAGGATGGCATTGAACGCGACCCAACATCCGTCCTTGGCACACTGCTGAGCCTTACCCACTAGAAACTGCAAGGAGAACCCAGGAACCTTGTTCCAACTAGTCAATACTAACTCGGAGGCGTCCAGATGAAGTGAAGGAGCTAAACCAGCCAGATCAGGCTCAGCATCCATGTGAACAAAAGGCATCTGCCTCTTGATAGGCACACCTAGCAGATCAGCATATTCTTACAGCGTAGGCGCGAGAACAAAGTCCTGAAAAGTAAAACATCTCAGCGGAGGGTCGTAGAACTGCAGCAGAGCGTGCAACCCATTCAACTCGAACACAGAAGGCTTATGAACCAAACTGAGTAACCTGCCGTAGGATTTTCTGAACTCATCCCTCACAGAATCATCTGCTAGAGCTATCAAACCAGTCAGCTTAACCACATCGGGGGCCGGGAACTTGTAAGCCACGGTCTTCCTCAGAGAGCCCATAACAATACAATAGGAGGCAAGAAATCCTGGATCGGGGGAAACGGTACCTGCAACACAGACACACGTTAATGAAATGAAAATGAATATGCAAACTAATGCAAAATGCAATCATGCAATAATAGATCCGGGCAACTGGTGCTGTGGAGATTCTGTATCAACAACCACTGATAAGAAGAAAACCCCGGTGTAGGACCACAAATCTGATCTGCCAAGAACAACCATCTGATGGGACCATATACATAGGATTATAATTCTGCTCTGTCAAGAATAAATGTCTGATAATAAGGACCTCGGGTGTAGGATCAAGAAATACGCTCTGTCAAGAACAAACATACAGCTGCTGATGAGATCTTCAGACCCCACTCAAAAATCTGCTCTATCAAGAACAAACAACATCTGCTGATGGGATCTTCAGACCCCAATCAAAAATCTGCTCTATCAAGAACAAACAACTGATGACAAAACTCTGCTCTATCAAGAACAGACATACACCTGATGATAAGATCCTCTGATCAAAGCCTGCTCTATCAAGAACAAACATATCTGCAACTGAGAAATCCCGGTACCAACAAAACTAATTCACTATCAAGAAAACCAGGTAGTCTGAAGGTCAAAGTTTCCTGCAATAAACCCAACCCTGCTCACAGGTATGGACCTAAACTGACTCAAGTTCGGCATCCTATGCGTTCATCAGCGTCACAGACATTCAAGAGGGGTGATACGATACCCAAAAGGTGTGGCATCACCAGCTCATGAAGCGGCCTCACTCGGCTGAATCACAAATGATCGGTCCCCAGAGTCGACAATCCACCAAACCAGCAACCGTCTCAACCCAAAGGGTTGAAAGAGAAGCCAACCGGATGAACCTCGTCTGAGCGTGGATTTCATGAGACACTAGTGCCTGCAAAGCAAGCACACTCCCACTAATTTCCACAACTAATTCTATGGTGCACTCAAGCCTGGGTCTGGCTTCTCACTCATCAGAATGCCCCTCCCACAACAGCACAGATAATCATATTATACTGAAAATAAAATGCGGGAAATAAAGTGCGAGAAGTAAAATGCGATAGATAAACGCAACCCAACAAGTAAACATACAAGCGTTAGGATTGACTCGCATAGGGAACCAGAGAACCAGAGATTCTGGGTTCGATCTCCAGCAGAGTCGCCAGCTGTCGCTTTCGCGAAAATAAGGTGCCGGCACAATAGAAGAGTCGCCACCTTTCGTTATTTATCCCTCAGAGCGGGAAGGGAAACGATCGGAAAAACCTGACGAAAAAGGGTAAGACAAGGTCGTCGCAATCGTTGTCTGGGTTCGGGAGTCGGTTACGCAAGGGGAAGGTATTAGCACCCCTCACGTTCGTCGTACTCGACGGGATCCACGCTTGTTGTGTTTACTTGGACGGGTTGGTTTTATCTATCTACCTATCAAGGCTGGCTGGAACAGAAAAGAAAAATGACTCGGCAAAGCGTCGCACTTTATGCCTACGTATTCTCATCAGAGAACGAGAAATCAGAGTCAACGTAGTTCGGCCTACGACGGGTTATGGGGGAAGGTAGCTCGCCAATACATCAGTATTGTGCCTACGTACTCTCAACAGGTATGAGAGATCAGAGCTCACGTAGTTCGGGACACTATGGTTTATTTCCTGTCTTTTACGAAAGAAGTGTTTTTTATTGTGTTTGCGATTTCAATCGCACTAGAGACTATGACCTGAGAGTGAATGCGTCGCATGTCACCCAAAGGGTACCATACTAAACATCTAGACTGTAGAAAAGAAACTCTCCCACAATCCTTTCTCAGATAGCTTAAGGCTCGTAACGTACGAAAGAAATCATTCATGATTACTGTATCTTAAACTGTTTTGAGATGAGAAGAGAACAGGACCAACTAGGAGGGAGACTATCAAGTCCTACTGTTGTCATGCCATGGATTCATCCTATGGTCAAGGTTTGAACAGGGAACTCCTAGAAGTTGTCATGCATAGGTTTCAACCTAAAGTTCTATCATCAATTCCTTATCAAAGGAAATGAGAGTCCTAAGGGATCATGTCAATGATACACCAAAACAGACAAAGCATCAACTTAACAGTAAAATGCATGCAATGCAAGTGAGGGAGGAAATGTGTGTGGGGCTTCAGCCTCCACAAGCTCATCTCAACCTCAAGCCAGAATGGATAACAGTAATCATACTGAAAGATATAACAACATGCTATCAAGCAAAATATAGTAAACTGCAATCATACAGAAGAAAATGAAACAAACATGCCATCAGGCAAACAAACCACATGGGCAAGGGAGCTGGGCTCTACCGAATACCCGCAAGCAAAGCCACACAGTAACAATACAAGCAGAGGGAGCAACTCAACCTCTAGTGCAATCATGTTCCTAGATTCTACCTATTCTAGATATGGACTTATTCTAATGCATCAAGCAAGTCAAACAAAACACATCAATACAGTAAAAGAAAAGGAAGCAACTCATCTCTCAAATTCAAGCTTCAGCTCCTCCAACAGCAACTCAGTCTTCAGACTTCCATCACTCTTGACAAATATCAATTTGCTCTTCCAGGTTTCAACCTTTCAACATAAGTTTCAACTTATCTTCTCTGAGCTTCAGCTCCTTGATCAGTTCCACCTTCAGGCTTCACTATTAACCACAAGTATCAACTTGGCTCCTTCAGGACCTCGAAGCATCAAAGTAAGTATCAACTTCCTTTGTTCTTCAAGCTTCAGCTCTTCAGAATAATCTTCAACCACTTAGAAGTGTCAACTTCATCCTTCAGTCTTTACTTCATCTTCAGGGGTCTTCAAGTATCAACTTGCTCTGGTTGCTCTTCAAGCTTCAGCTGGAATGGCAATACTCAAGGATTCATCCTCTTCCATACTCTTCAATGAAGTCTTCATCTTCACACTCAAGCTCAGCATCTCTCAAGATAATCAAACCAGAGGAAATCACTTACTGGATAAGCTGGGGATATTGAACTGTTTATTGACCACCAAAGGTGACCTATAAGGGTTCAACATCAAAGGAATGGTTCCCCCAAAAGTTCTACTTCCTAGGTACCATCACTTATCCCTCCAAAGGAGAGAGGTGTATAACAGGGAAGGACTTTGAATCATATGGAGGAATGGAGGTGAAAGATACCATCCATGTTTAAGAAAGAAGTTAACTAGGTCTAAACTCTTCCTAATTCCTAACCCTAAAACAGTCAACAAAACAAACAAGATCAAGCTCTCAAGCTCCTCAATCCATCTTCAAGTCTTCTACTATGCTCCTCAATTCTCCTCAATGCTCCTTAGAACAAAACCAAGCTCTCCAAGCCCACCGAGCAAAGCAAACAAAAATACAAGACCACAAGGGCAACACAAACAATCATCAACTACAAAAATCATCTAAAAATAGTATACCACTATATTAAAACCTAATATAATTTCTAAGGGATCCTACATACCTACCCTTAATACCCTTATACGCCCCAATACCTATATTGACCTAAAAACCCAAAATTCTAGTGTTATTGTGGACCTATGTTAAGGATTAACCTAATTCTACACAACCTAATGTCATCTAACCAAAACTAATCAAAAATTAATCACAAAATTATGGAATAAATCCATGGGGAAGCTAAAGCTTATATCTAACTATCCTAAAAAGAATGGCCTAAAAATGCTAAGGGAACTATCTAAACAAAATTCTACAAATTCATGTATCAACATAAAAGAAATAAAAGGCAATAAAAGTGAAAAATATACAAAAAATATTAAAAACGCATGAAATGCAAATATTTTTATTGGATAATTTTCTAGACATTAATATGAAATAGTAGCAAAAATTCCCATTAAAAAATCATTATTTTTCCATTTATTATGAATTTTCAAAGTTTAACAAAAAATGGAAGAAAATAAAATGAAATATGAAATGATGTGGTGCAAATAGTAACCAGATGCAGTGTAATACGCGTATGGGCCAGGACTAGGGGGTACAAAAAGCAATGCGCCAGACCCATCATTTAAACAGAAATTAAATCAAAAAACATAAAGAAAAAGAAAAATCCACGGTGCAGGAAGCAGTGATTTCCAGTTAATATTCACAATGGGCCATGGTGGGTGGTGTGGATAGCAAGCTTCACTAAAGCCCAAGAAACCACCGTTTAATGAAACGGTGCGTTTCACTCTTTTCTGAATTCCCTCTCAAAATGAAATTAAATCGTGGCCAATGGATCGTTTGTCAGTCAACCGGTCAACTCCTCATCCAACGGCCCTGAACTCGTCTTCAACCTCCAGCTAGGGTTCTTGGAGACTCCATGGAAATTCAGAACACTAAGCTTCATCTTCCTCACACACGAACTCCATCAATTCTTCATGGAAAATAGAAATTCAAGACCCTATCCTGCCTAGAATTTTATGCTGAATCCAACCATGCTCTTAAAATCACTTGAAACACCCTAGATCACTGAACCCGGTCCAAGATCCAAAATGTGCTCAATCATCATCTATCATGGTTCTTGAAATTAACTACCTCAGATTAATCACCAACTCACACTGATTGATTCTGGATGTCTAGTTCATTATATATCTCAATATAACTCGAGTTCTTGGTCATCAAAGAAATGGTGTCCATAATCCAATCTTCCCCAATTGATCCCTAACTCTCCAAAATCCATCACCTATGTGTCTCTAACCTTTCTACACTAACAAACTAACCTAATTATGCATAAAACATGGTGTAGAGTGAATTTTACAAACCTGGTAAATCTTGATGAACAGATGATGAAATCCTCCACTTCAAGCCTTGAAACTCTTCAGAAAGTTTCCTTGGATGCCAATCTTGCTACTGTTTGCAACAATTTTGATGGAGGAAGCCTCAATCTCAGAATTCGATTCTGACTTGCTACCTTGAAAGTTCAATCACCAACTCTTCAATTCACCATGGATTTGCTCTCAAATCAATCTGCACAGCTTCACTATGATCTATGGAATGTGTATGAATGGAAAGAATGAATGGAAATGAAGAAGAATGTAGAATTGAAACTTGACTTGCAATGGAAGCAACAAGATGACACTCTCTCTCTCAAACCTCTTTTCTCACCAACCTTGCATCTGAGCAAGTCATACATGTTATATAGAGTGGTTTAGAATCATCTAGAACCATCTAGGACCTTCCAATGAGAAATTGGAAATCTCATGTCATGACATTTTGATTTCACTTCTCACCATATGCTATCTCATGCCAAGCCTCTTGTAACCTTTGTAACTGACTTGAAATTCTCCCCATATGAGATTTATGATGTGTTACAATGCATAACTAGCTTGTTTATTGAGTTTCTTCATGTTTTGCTTTGGTACCTTAAGATGCAAGTAAGCCATTTCCCAAGCAGCCCTATGATCTAGGCCTCAAATCAAAATTGTGGCTGAACCATTGTTTTTAGAATGTCTTTTAGAGTCAAAATGACCTATTATATGACATGGTTTGGATGTGTAACTTGTGATTTCCAATTTTCAATTTCAACTTATTTAACTTATGCCTCCATTTTAGGCCATTTTTATCACTTTTTGATACAAGCCTTTTTCAACACCTCATGACCTCCCTACTAGCCTTAAAACATCATTCTAAACAAGTTTTATGTTGAATATTTTTCCATTTGAAGCTTGGAAATAGGAGATATGGCCTTATGCTTGAAATGACCTATAGCCTCCAAATGACCAAAATGCGCTTGACTTGTCAAAGCCATAAGTTGAGTTCTACAAATCCTATCAAGGACTTATAGTACTCTCTAGAAAGCTAAGAAGATGCTCTGCAACATTCATGTTGACCAAGAGTTCATAGGAATCATCCTACTAGGGCAAACATTGGATGCAAGTTGGGTGACTTTCAAGGACCCAGATTCACATACCTCAGATGACCTGTAATTTGTCAAAGCCATAACTTGAGCTCTACAAATCCTATCAAGGACTTATAGTACTCAAATTAAAGCTAAGAGCAAGATCTACAACATTCATGTTATGGGGAAGATGAGATTACAATCACATCTTGAGCTACACTGCCTTGAAGATAGGGATCAAACTAGGGGATTTTACACTGTCGAGCCTTAGAAACCCTAGCTTAAAACTTCTTAAACTCCTAAATCATGATGAGTTGGTCTAGGAATCATCCTTATAGTGTCTCAACACATCATTCCATGATCACATGGCTCTTGGATTAAGTCTCAACCCTCTCCAAATCATCAGTTGACCTAGGGTTGACCCAGTCAAACCCTAATTCCACCACTCATGGCTGAATCTTCTGAATTCTTGTACAATGACCTCTCTAGGCTTCATGATGGCTTTCAAGACATCTCACAAGCTTTCTCAAAGCTTCAAGTCTATCCTCATAGTCTCAGAATCATCTGAGGAGCACCCACAACTCTCAAGTTATGAGACACACAACCTTGGTTTCAACCAATCCCTCTGAGGATCTCTTGAGTTCTCTGACAAAGATATCAACCTTTGCAAACTTGAACAACCTTCTTGGCTAGCTTCAAAGTCTCATACAAATCTTGATGGGTAAATAAATGTTGGTCAAATTTTTGGGTGCAACAGGCGTCTGCTGCAGATGATCAACTATTTTATAATCACTCTTCCGGATTAGTCTCATAAATTCTTCCACCTCTTTAGTCAAAGCCTCTTTTTCCTTCTCTTGAGAAGATCCTCCTTCATTGACTTTACCCTTCCCTTTGGCGATTCTCTCAGCCTCTAAATCGGGTGCCGCAAAAATTCTACCGCTGCGAGTTATGCCCCCCGCTCCCACAAGGTTATCAACTGATCCTACCGGCGAGCTTTCCAGGTTAATCTTTTCTCCATTGCAGTAAGCCTCCACCCCATAGTTCCAAGGGATGGCTTTAGTGCTTTCGCATGGAATGGGTCCAGCTTTGGTTATGGTGATGGTCGGCCGCTTGGGAGGCACCGATATCGTGACAGTCTTAAATGGGATCGTAACCGTTGCAACTTCACTCTGCCTTTCAGCTATTGCCTCAACAAGCTTCTCCTCAGCAGTACGGTCGAATTGCAGCGTTCCTTCATTAATCAGACCTTGAATACCTCTTCTTAAACTATCACATCCCTCAGGCCGGGCTACACAGTCAACACAATCCGCATCACAACCAGGGAAAACTCCCCCTTTCAGCAACCTGCTCTTTACACAGCCCAAAGGCGTCTTCAATTCGTCTACATTCATGATCAAATTCAGACTGATATCTTCCAAGATAGCACCCACCTTTACAGATCCGTGAGGCGGCATCGGATTCTTCTTGACATTGGGTGGACCATGATCAAAGTTTATAGTCGTACTATCTATCAGGTCCTGCACTTTGTGCTTGAATGCTTGACAATTCTCTATGCTGTGACCGAGTGCCCTGGAGTGGAATTCACAATGTGCATTGGCATCATAACCAAAAGGAGGCGTGCCTTTCGGCGGAGCTAGCGTTCTTTTCTCAACAAGCTGCAGTTGTAATAAAGTTTGAAAAAGCTGAGCATACGACATTGGAGGCACATCGAATACTCTTTTCACGGCCCTATCCCGACCTTGGAACCTTTGCGGAGCAAAATTCTGTTGTCTCTGTTGTTGCTGCGGCTGTTGTTGTTGCTGTTGAGGCACAGGAATTGTCACACTGGCAATCTGCTGCCTGCGATAATTCTGACTTCTATCTTTTTTCCGAGCACTATATACCGAATTAGTGTCTCCTTGCTTTTTATTTCCAAATACCTTTTTCCCTCCTCCAGCCGAGGCTGATTCTCCTGCTTGAATCTTTCCGATCTTGATGTCGTTCTCTATACGCTCTCTCAGTAGTATCATATCAGAAAAACTACCCATCATACAACCGAGAAGCTTGTCATAATACATATCAGAGAAAGTGCCCACAGAGAGATCCATCAACTCACGCTCTACCATGGGTGGCTGCACCCTAGCTGCAAGCTCACACCACCTCTGGGCGTACTCTTTAAAACTCTCGTCGTTCTTTTGAGAAAGATTTTGAAGTTGGACCCTGTTCGGAGCAAGGTCGCTGTTATACTGATAATGCTTTACAAAGGCTTCTGCCAACTCTTTCCTGCTACCAATCTGGGTGGGCTCTAATCCCATATACCACTCCAGCGACGGTCCAGACAAGCTATCCTAAAAAAATACATTAGCATCTTTTCATCACTCGAATAAGCAGACATTCTCCGATGATAAGACCGTACATGAACTCTTGGGCAAGTATCCCCTTATACTTGTCAAAAGTAGGCGCTTTGAACTTGAGTGGCACCCTCAAGCCAGGAACCAACCCCATATTATCCATGTCTAACCCCATGGAATTCTGATTGACAAGACCTCTCACTTGTTCCTCCAACAGCTTCAACCTTCGGTCATTTTCTATGGGCATCTCGAGACCCATGCCCGGCTGAGAGAAAGCATCCTCTTGACGATCTTCGCCCCAATGAGGATCCACATTATCATACCCAACGTAAGCGGCATTAGGACCAAAGCCAGTCTGATTAAACCTGGGACCATACCCCATATTACCAAAGCCCTGATTAGCAACACCCGGCCCAAAACCAGCGTTGTAGGCACCCATCCCAACACTGTTGTTGCTTGCGTTGCCAAAACCTGCATTGCCAAAGCCCGCATTGGCACCACCAATACCTACACCAGTGTTTCCAGCACCAACACCAAAACCAGCATTTCCCGTTCCAACATTAAAACCAACATTTCTAGCTCCAATTTCCATTGATTTCAGCATGTCCGTTACCATTACCAACTACATTCCCATTCCCAGCTCCAACATTTCCATTGATTTCAGCATGTCCGTTACCATTACCAGCTACATTCCCATTCTCAGCTCCATTACCGTTCTCGTCAGCATTGAGAACGACCACCGGTACAGAATCACTCGCTCGAGGAGTCCCGACTTGAGAAGGATTAGTAGCAACCCCACCATGTAGCACACCATTACCGTCAACTCGTGTAATCAGAGGCTGCACTAGAGTCTGAAGCTGCTCTTGGCCCTTGGCCACAGTTTCCATGACTTGCATGAATTGCGCCATCCTGTCACGCATCTCCTGCATCTCAGCTTGCATTTGATCCATGGCTTTCTTGCAATTACTTCTTGTAGAGTAACGATGGATTCGTTGATCGGTAATCCTGAAATAACCTGCATCAATAGAGGGTCAGGAAAATAGCTCAAGGTACCTGTTATGCAAATGATTCATGCAAATACAAATGTGTGTTTGTGCCTTAGGGAGATTTCTCCCCCGATTCTAGTGCCAGAGTGCCAGTGCTGATAATAAGAAGTCTGGATCCAGTCATGGAAATAACGTCTCGTATATATATAAAGCCCAACAAGGCAGCATACAGTGTCACTGAATACATGAAGAATCAACAGCATGACCTCGACCAACAAGTCTGGTGATGGTCAGCCTACAGAAATAATCAGAAAATACAAAGGATTACAAAGATAGTCAAGTGCGGCAACGGGCGCGAAACTCTTCTAGCAACTCCTTCGTTTTGGGATGATCAGGCTGAGTGAGTAAACCTTCAACAAGTAACTCCCTCTGCGTGATGGTGTACTGGAGACCTTCAACGGAGTCCTCCCACACACCTTTGCCAAAACAGTCCTCTAACCTTCGCTTCTTAGACTCAAACATCTGCTTGCGATCCTTCAGGTTCGCAATAGCCTTGTTTAACATGTCTTCAGTGGCGTACCTACGAGCAGTTTCATCATCAAACTTCTTCTTGCTGGCCTTCAACTGAGCCTTCAACTTGGAGATCTGTTGCTTCAGCTTGTCCTCCCGCTCTTTGTTGCTGGCTATAGTGGCATTCCACTGCTGGTTGAATTTGGAGATTCTCCGGTATGCATCATCCAGATTCTGCTTTTTGGTGGCAAGCACATCGTTGACAGCCTTGAAGTCCAAACCTAAACGTTCACATTCATCCATCTGTTTGGTCAAGTCTGTGCCTAGCCGATTCACTAGCTCTGTCTATTTTTTGAAGGAATAGACGGCTTCGTTTCTCTCGCTTCTAAGTTGTACTAGTTCTTTCTCCAACTCCTCGTTGGTCTTCCGCAACTCTTCCTTCTCAGCTAATACCTGATTGTATTTCTGAATGGACACCGTAGTAGGTTCTTCAACCACTGGAGGGCTCACTTACTTAGCAGGTGGAAAAAGCATCCCTACTGTTTCTGCCATGCTCTTAATCCAAGTCACATAAGGAGCATAATCCTAGCTATTGCTCTTACCCAACAGTGCTTTCCCTTGTATGCTGATGTTGTTCCAGGCATGCTTGAGCTTGGCTAACATATTTCCCTCTAGGAGACCTATGAGGTACAGAGATTCATGCACCTCTTCGTCTTTTGGCGGACCTCTCAAAGCGTACGCAAACTGTCTGACAAGTAATGAGGGATTATAGTTAATACATCCTTTTCTTCCGATCAAGGGCACATTAAGAAAACCACTGCAGCTATAGAGGACTTCAGTACCCAGCATATCCCGATCAAACCAAACGATGCTCTCTACTGATAAACCCATCAAGCGTTCAGACCACTCAGTTGTGGCTGTGGAGGAAGCAAAGAGACCCTTCTTGGGCATGTGGCTATCAAACCATCTGTAGAGTAAGGGCGCATAACACGATACATTTTTACCCTTTCTATTTTCATTCTTGTAATGGACGAAATGATATACATCTCCAATCAAGGTGGGAACTGGATTTCCCGCTGCGAAGATATGGAAGGCGTCCAAATCTATAAAGTCCGGCATGTTGGGAAACAGAATGATGTCGTAGATGCAGAGGGCGAGAATAGCGTTGAATACGATCCAACAACCGTCTTTAGCACACTGTTGGGCTTTCCCAACGAGAAACTACAGAGAAAATCCAGGAACCCCATTCCAACTGGTCAGAAGCAACTCTGAGGCATCTAGGTGAAGAGCAATAGCTAGGTTAGCCAGATTAGGCTTAGCATCCATGTGAACAAACGGCATCTGATTCTTAACCGGTACACCCAACAACTCAGCATACTCTTCTAAGGTAGGTGCAAGAATGAAATCTGGAAAAGTGAAGCACCTCAACGGAGGGTCATAGAACTGTAGCAATGCATACAACCCGTTCAACTCATATACTGAAGGTTTACGAACCAGACTGAGCAACTTCCCATAAGATTTCCTGAATTCCCCTTTCACTGTATCATCTGCCAAAGCAGTCAAACGAAGCAGCATAGTAACATCTGGGGTAGGGAGCTTGTAAGCCACATTCTTTATCAATGATCCCATGCTAGCAAAACAGAGGGCAAGATTACCGGAACCGGGGGATAGTATATGCACCTGCAACACAGACACACGTTAATGGGATGCAAATGGGTATGCAAATGAAAATGCAAAAATGCAAGATGCAATCATGCAACAGGAGATCAGGAGTGTGCTGTTGAGGAGACCAAGGCTCTGTTTCAACATAATCATAACACTGCTCTGATAATAAAACCCTAAAGAGGACCAATAATTATGCACTGTCGAGAACAAACATATCTCTGATGATAAGAACCCCCTGATACCTACAATACTCATTCACTGTCAAGAAAACCAGGTTGTCTGAAGGTTAAGGTTTCCTGCAATGACCCGACCCCGCTCACAGGTATGAATCCTATACACTGACACAGGTATGACGTCCTATGCGTTCCCCAGCGTCACAGACTTTCACGAAATGATGATACGTTCACCATTTCTGGTTTGGCATCATCACTCCCTGAAGAGGCCTCACTTAGCTGAGTCACAAATGATCGGTCCCCAGAGTCGACGACCCTCAAAACCAACAACCCCTCAAGCCCAAAGGGCCAGAAAAGAAGTCAACCGAGAGAATCTCGTCTGAGCGTGGATTTTTTGAGACACTAGTACATGCAAAGCATGCACGTGCCCACTACTTTCCACAACTAATGCTAGGTATACACTCAAGCTTGGGTCTGGCTTATCACTCATCAGAGCCCCCCTCCTACAACAGTACAATAATGATATCATCCTGAAAATAAAATGCGGAAAGTAAAGTGCGATAAATAAATGAAAACCCAACAGATAAACACGCAAGCGCTAGGATTGACTCGCATAGGGAACCAGCTTCCCCAGAAGAGTCGCCAGCTGTCGCTACTGCGAAAATAAGGTGCCGACAAAACAGAAGAGTCGCCACCTTTCGTTATTTATCCCACAGAAAGGGAAAGGAAACGATTGGAAAAACTTGACGAAAAGGTATAAGACAAGGTCATCGCAACCATGTCTGGGTTCGGGAGTCGGTTATGCAAGGGGAAGGTATTAGCACCTGTTGCGGTGAAAATTGGATATCAAGCTATTAAATTAACTTGAATCTTAATTCTTTTACGACCGAACTTTATTTTATCCAAAGGAAAGGTCTAAAGAAAGAAAAACCTTTTTTGCGATGTAACGACAACGCTTAAGAGATTCGGGGATCGGGGGTTGGTTATACCTAGGGAAGGTGTTAGCACCCTAAGTATCTGTAGTACTCTACAAGAACCTTTTGTTTGATTGCTTGCTAAGTTTGTGAAAATGTACTATGGATTGGGAAAAGACGTCACGTCACGTCTTCTGCCTACGTATCCTAACTAGGATAGAATCAGAGAAATCGTAGTTCACCTCACAAGGGAAGAAGAACACTTGATTATGATCAAGGTTCAAGGGGGAACAAACATGACAATGTTTGTATGGAGTTTGACAAAACTCCCTATTCTAAGTTGTCATATTCAAAAGGGGAAGCAAGAAATCATGACAATGATTCTTACACAGAGTTGACAAACTCTTTCCTAGGGTTCTAGTTGAAGAACACTCCTAGTACAGGTGGTTTTTTTAGACTTGAAGCAAAGTCTATTGGCTTCTAATCTAGGGTTAAAGTGACTTAACAAAGTCAAGAGAGGGATGAGGGATGTATCCATGACATGAGGGTCTAATGGACAGACTTTTCCTTTGGAAGTAGACAGGAGAGGCAACTGGATGAGAGCTAACAAGCTTCATCACTAGGGGAAAAAATAAAAAGAGAAAGTAGCAACATAACAAAGATGCATTCATGGTGACAACCATTAAATGAGTATATAAGATTGATAAGAATGAAAAATGCATTGATGACAATCAAAGCAGGTAAGCAGAACAGGAACTGTGACGACAGATCGAGTTAAATTAAGCTAACAGATGAAGTAACATGAACATGGTAACAACCAAAAATAAAATCCTAGCATGTTAACTAACATTTAAGGATATGAATACAAGCAAGTGTTACAAAAAATCACAAGTACATCAAGAGAAAAATTCATCTGCATCTGTCAAAATGATCACAGAAAGTACACAACTTGCACATAGTCAAAAGAGATGAAAATTTATGCAAACATGAAAATAAAAACTATGACATGAAAGTAGACATCAAGATGAACACAATGCAAAAAGAATGGGTTAAAAATGATTAAAATTGAGAGAGATATGATTTTTCAAAGATTGGTAAAAAAATGACAAAATTTAATAAAAGGGTTGCCCTCCTCAGGGGTCGAACCCATGCTCGCTTGGTACAAGGCGTGTTTTGGCTTAATGGTCTTACCAATGGGGTGGCTTTACATCCGTTTGTAAATGCCACCCCATTAAATTACAAGGGTGAAAATCATGTCATCTTGGGCAAAACAAGAACAAAAAACAAGGATTTACGTTTTCGACTGTAACTTTCTCAATTCTCAACCTTTTGAGATGAAATTTATATGCAAATTGACCAGAAAAACATGAGGAACAAGATGGTGCACTTAGATTTTTTAAATTTCTCTCCTAACCCAAAACCCGATGGTACCTTCATTGAGATGCTTAAAATGCATTTTGATGTAAGACTCATGTTATAGCTAGCTTTAGATCAGAGAAATCATGCAAACATCTTACATATGTGACAATGAATGAGTTCATGCAGGCAATGGGATTCAAATCATGCTGAGATGTAAAATGCCATGTTAGTTGCAATGTATTGATGAATGAGAGGCAAGCTGATGTCCAGTTTAGTTTTCAAGCACACTTTGGTTAAACTAAACATACATATACATCATACACATAGTATCAAACGAAATTGAACACAAGACAAGGCCCTACACTGACTACTATAAACTGTGGTGTTCAATGTGCACAATGTGTTTGTGAGAGTGCAGGGCAAAGTGCATTTTCAGTTCTAAGCATATCTAAGTCAAGTAAGACATACATACACAACACATGCATAATATGGAGTGGATTTGATCAAAAGTTCAGGTTTTAAAACAGTCTGATGTAACAAAGTGTATGCAAAATGCAATTTTTGGTATGCTTAATGCAACAATGAGGTCAAATCAATTTTAACATATGTTTCCATCAAATTAACCATACACACATCTTACCTATGAAAACAAAGATGTTTGTGCTCAGGAATCAACTTAAAACCAACAGTGGAAGAACATGGTATTCTAGATGCAAGGTTAGCAAAACATGATGCTTAAGGAGGTTCATTTCAAGGTTTATGCACAAACAGACCAAACCAGTTACACATACACTTTGGAAATAGGTGAACAAGTGAGGTTTAAGTAAAGAAAGTATTTAAAACAGTCTGTTGTGAGAAATTGTAAAAAATGACATTCTTGATTCATGATGATATGTTCAGTTCAAATCCCTACACATACAAGCCACTATACACATATACACAAGTTATATATGTAAAACTGAAAGTGCTTATGTCCAAGGAGTAGTTGTTTTATGGACAGAAAAGCTTTTGGTATTTCTCATAGCATATTGTTTGAAAAGATGCATTCTTGAAGTGACACATTGAAACAGATGAGAAAAAGTGATATAGGTCATACACACATGTCATGAATATACCGCTAGATGATTCTAAACACCAGAAACATTTCAAAACCAACTGTGAAGAAAAATGGAACATGAACTAAAAAAACAGCTTGAATGATGCTTGATGCAGTAGGGTAGTTTAATGATGAATGAGAAATCTAAGTGAAATCAGTTTATGTCAAACACATACTCATATCACAAATGTGCTAATGAATGGTTGTGAATTCAATTTTAGACTTCCTCTGTCCTAAAATGCAAACTGGTAGGTTCATGGCATAAAGTGTATAAAACATGGTATTATGCAGTAGGAATGCCAAGTCAGAATTGATGCAACATTGAAGCAAGGTAATTTCATACACATATTATATACACATTATCAAGAGTGTCCAAACATCAAGAAGTATTCAAAACAGGCTGAGGAAGAATTTGGCACTCAAACTATCATTTGTCATTTTGACCAAACATGAGCAAAATAGAAAACAAGGGCAAAAATAGTATGAGGCACCTTTGAACACAATCATACACATACACATGTTACTTATATGCATACAAGTGAGATCCAAACACAATTTTAGTGCAAACAAACTGGTGTGAAAAGTATGTGCTTCATGTGCAATTTGGTGTTGGTGAAGTATAGCAAGCTGGTACAGTTTTTTATTTTTAGGCACCAAATGATCAAGTAATTCACCCATACATATCACATATATGGAAACACACATGTTCATGTAAAAAAAACAGGCACCAACATATTAAAACACAGTTTGGCATGTGAATGCTTATGTAAGGCTATTTTGGGACAACATGACCTCAAATTTGCAAATCATGGTAATGTAAAATATGAGAGAGTTTTTCAAGGTTACATACCTCTTGTAGACATCTTTGAACAAGTGAAAATACCAAGAAACCCAGAGAACTTCAACTTCCTCTTTGACTTGAGACTTTTCTTCCTTTTGAAGCAATGTGCAAATATAAGGACAGTTGGAGAAATAGGTCTCACCAATGATCCTTAATGCTTTGGACAGTTGAGAAATGATATATGAGAGGTGTTAGGATGACTAGAACACCAAGGAAATGTATGGAACAAGATATGGCTGATTTTGTGGCTTTTGGTCAAAGTAACTTGGTGATGAAGTTGACTTTTTGAATGGTGATGTTTTTGAGTGGTCTAAGGTCTTGTACACCTTCTATATCATTTTTAGGGATTGTGTGGATGATTTTTGGGGTGTTTGAATGGGGAGAAATGAATTTGGCAGCCTTGGTAACAAGACAGATTTTTCGTGTTTTTGTGAAAATGAGATTTTGTGATTTTTAAGGCAAGGAGTGGAAATAGTGAAAGCTTTCAATTTCTCTGGTTTTTAGAATTGATCTTGTGTTGAGAATGAAGTGGTGAGGGCTCTAATTATAGGCAAGGAAGTGGTTTGGGGCAGATTTGAAGATTTCTTCACTTTGAAGAAAGGTTTTGGATTTTTTGATTAAACCTCCACAATAGGGTTTTCTTGGCTGATATGAAAGCCTCAATTAGTCAAGAAAAATGATGAGTTAGTGTGGCTAACTGCAGGCTAGAGATGTAGCTTGAGGGCTGTGGCAGAATTGCTTTACACCTCATGCTTACTTTTTCACTTTTGAATGCAAGTTGCAAACCAACTTGCAAGGCAACATGCAAAGCTTGGCCTTTTGAGTTCTTCTGTATAATTCCTTTGTTTTTCATGCTACAAAATCCTCACATATCAGATACAACATGGTTCACCAGCTGAGTTTGATCAATTTTGATGAAAGAATGAATTTTTGAATTTTGACAATGTGGGACTAAAGTATGAAAACCCCAACTTGCCATAACCATAACTTTCAGCTCACAAATCCTTTTGAGATGTGCTAGTACTTTTTAGAAAGCCCTCAAATAGCTCTAAAATATTAATGTTTTCATGAGTTTCAATTTCCCAAAGGAACCTGGCCAAAAAGTCTCCCAAAGTTGCTAAAAAATGAACTTAAAAGTGAAATTTCTCTAAGTCTTTTTCCCTTCTAGAAATGAATTTGATCATAACTCCAAATCTATGCATTTTCTGATCATGGACCACTTAGGTACTTTTGTAAGACTTGCCAAGAGCTTCCAAATGAGCTTTGAACCAACTCAATTGGATGTGTGGTTAAGGAGTTATGGTTTAGCCCCTTTCAAAACCCTAATTTCCCGATTTTTCGATTACTCCTTCATCCTTGATCCAATGGTCATGAAAATTGATATGCAAGTCCAATATGACATAAGGAACAATTTTGTTTCACAACTTGAAGTCCAATTCCTAAAACTTGAAGAGTTGACTTTTTGGTCAACCGTACGATCGATCGGTGACTACCGAGTCGCCTGTTAACATTCTGGACCTCCTGAGACTTTGAAACTTCTTGAATGAACTTTATTAAACTATATGAACTTCATGGATAATAATTGCACCATTAAAAGACCTTCCAACATCAAAGTCAAACTACAGTTGACTTTTACTATTTAAAAAACCCTAATCGGGTACCCTGAAATACATTGCTCTAGATTCTGGGGTAACAACCTCAAATTGGATTCTCAATTGTCATTATATGATACCCTTGATCTTGTTTCATGATTTAATTAGCCTAAAATTTTGATTGATCACAAACCCTGAAGCTTTGATTTGACTGTACAAAACCCTGATTCATCTGTAATTTGACAAAGACAAACTTGCACTGGGTTAGGGTTAGATAATTCATGAGTATGCTCCTAAAATGATAATGAGAATCTAAGAGGCCAAAATTTGGGGTGCAACAGTTGCCCCTATTTAAATATCTTCATTAGATGGAACTGAGAGATGATGATCCTCGTAGAATTGCAGTGAAAGGTATTTAAATATAGAAAACCGAAAATTTTGTCCCTTAGATCCGATGATATGCAAAAGGACAGGTCATGATATGCCATGAATTCTAAATGATGCTTCATGATGCTTAGATGCAAGACATATGCAGAAAACAGAAAAACAAAACAACCAGTGACTACTCGTGGGGACCTGGCACTGGGGAAAACCGAGGTATAACAATCAATAGTTCAAACATGACTAGTGATAATGGAGAGAAGGATTTACATGAGGATGCACAAAATCCAATGAAGATGACAATCTTACTAGGGAAGAGCAAACACTCCACTGGGGAAAGAGGTAGATTTCCACCGGGGACACGAGCGACTTTCTACTGGGGAAATTAAAACACGAACCTCACTGGGGATGATCAGATGCGGAGCTTCCTATAGTGAAGAGTTCAAACAGGATCTTCAGGAATGGACTAGAAACAAAGACAAAACATATTGGGGATACCAGTGACGCCTAGATCTCCGAGACTTGTCTGGGAAAAAGGTCTCGCTGGGGATAATGATGTCACCCAGTTTTAACAAATGGCTCAGGCAGTGCTAGCAACCACTAGACTTTCCGTAGGTAATGGTGACGACCAACCTGAGATAACAACAAATGAAATTTCAAATCCAATCGGTAATACAGGACTTCGACTGGGGAAATTGGTGACGACCAAATTTCAAGCAATGCCAGTAACCACTGGACTTAAAGGAGATTGGTAACGACCAAGTCAGGGTACCAATGACGATTGGATTTCCAGTAATGCCAGTTACGACTGGACTTTGAAAGAAAACATGGTGACGACCAAATCAAGGTATAGCAACACATGTGGTTACGAGAATGTTAGCAAGCTACTAGGCTTTAGCTGGGGGAGGTTGGTAACGACCAAACCAAAAGATACCAATAACGATTGGATTTCAAATGACGCCAGTTATGACTGGACTTCCATGAGAACAGTTGGTAAAGACCAACACAATATCAATGCCGATAGGTTTTCACAGGGGATTTGCTAGTGACGACTAGACTTCATAAGGACAAAAGTTGGTGACTACCAAACCAGAAGATAATAACGAGTAAAGTTAAGACAATGCTAGTTACGACTGGGCCTCAAAGGAAAATATGGTGACGACCAACAAAATACCAATGACGATTGGATTTCGAACACTACCAGTTACGACTGGACTTTAAAGGAAAAAGGTGGTGACGACCGAATCAGGGATACCGACGAGTGGAATTAAGACAATGCCAGTTACGACTGGTCTTAACAAGAAATATGGTGACGACCAAAGAACTACCAATAACGATTGGCTTCTAAAACAATGTCGGTTACGATACCCGCACCTGATCAAAGGAAAATCAGCAGTTCGACTTGCTTACACTTCATTTGGGAATGTAATTGGTTTGCATATCAAAGCTTCCGCTACCCTGAGGTTTCGGGGAAGTATGGTTTTCCTCGACCTTTTCCCTGAGTTGAAGTTATTACGTTTGTTAATCTTTCCAAGTTTTATTCAAATAATTTGACCCTAATGCTTTCAAAATTATCGTTGATCAACGAACAACATTTTGCATAACAAAGAAAATAAAGGAAATGATAAAGTTGCAAAGGAAAGAATGGCTCAAAACTGATTTTATTCAAGGATGAAATCTTGCAAATGACAAAATTCCATAGAAATTTTACAATTGAAAAATGGCAAAGTGGACAAGGTTACATTGAATCCCATGACCAAACTATCCCTAAAGACTAAAACTCCCCAAAATCCTTGCTTCTGACGAGAGCGATTGGAGTGAACTCTTGTAGGATCTTCTATGTTAGTGACAACTCATCTGATACAGTGCGCCTTTGTCCCTAACTTTTGCCTGGACCGCATCCACCGGGACGCTCATTTTTTCCTAAGCCGCCCTTTCGGGTTTTCAACTTAGCGAGCTCTTATTTTTCTTTTTCTCCTTTTTTCTCTTTTCTTTTCTCTTTTTTTCAACCCTAACTTTTGCATAAGCTGTTTCTTTGAGTTTTCGACTTATCAGGTTCTTTTTAGGCGTAATATTTTCGTACTGCATTAGAATTTACTGGATGAGTAAGCTGCTCCCCGTCCATGCTAGTGAGAACCAATGAGCCTCATGAGAAGACTGTTTTCACAACAAACGGGCCGTCATAGTTAGGCATCCATTTTCCCCGTGCATCTTTATGAACTGGTAAAATCTTCTTGAGTACAAGCTCCCCTTCTCGGAACTCTCGGACGCGAACTTTCTTGTCAAAAGCTCTCTTGATCCTCTTCTGATATAACTGACCATGACATATTACAGACATGCGCTTTTCGTCGATAAGATTCAACTGATCAAACCTTTCTCTCACCCATTCTGCTTCTTCAAGCTTGGTTTCCATTATGACTCTCGAACAAGGTATCTCGACCTCAATAAGAAGTACCGCATCCATTCCATATACCAAAGAAAAAGGGGTTGCCCCTGTTGAAGTGCGGACGGACGTTCTATATCCATGCAAGGCAAATGGCAGCATCTCATGCCAATCTTTGTAAGTTTTCACCATCTTTTGCAAAATCTTTTTGATGTTTTTATTTGCAGCTTCTACAGCCCCATTCATCTTGGGACGATAAGGAGAAGAATTGTGATGTTCAATTTTGAAGTCATCGCACAACTCTTCCATGACTTTGTTGTTCAAATTGGTACCATTTGTTGCACCCTAAAATTTGCTCAACCTATTTCACTTGGTTTATGTTTCAATTGCATTGTCATTTGTATACTAAGTCATGTACATAGTCTAATCATTTGCATAACATAGCATAACAAGGCATCTAACAAGGGATCAAATGCCATTTTCATCAGAAAGAGGCCCATCAAGGTGTTTTATTCAAGATCAAGACCATCCAAGTAATCAAGAAATGAGTTGAAGCTTTGAGAAGTTTGAAGGTCAACTAGTGGATTTCTCTCCCAATCTGGGGGATATGTTGAAGATCATCAATAAGCGTGTGAGCCATGGAAGGTGTAAAAAGATCATGGAATACCTAGAGGGTCATTTTGAAAATGAGACAAATCATTAATACAAGTACCAGAGCTATAGTTGAATGCAGTCAATTAGGGTTTCATCTGGGTCAACCCTAGGTCAACCCTAGGTTAAATAGTTGATTGGAGGGCATCAAGGCCTACTTGGAGTATGTGGAATTCATGAATTGGTATGTGGATGCATTTTTGGTGTTGTGCCAAGGAGAAATCAAAAGGAATCAAGAAGAAGAGGAGTTACTAAATTAGGGTTTCAGTGTAAAAAACCCTAATTCAGGCCTAACTTCCAAGCCAGATAAGTCAAAATGAAAGTTTCAAATGAATTCTTGGTCAACATGAAACTTGTAGAGCTTCTCAATAGCTTTAATTTGAGTACTAGAAGTCCTCAAGAGGATTTGTAGAATTCAAGTTATGGTTCTTGCAAGTTATGGGTCCCTAGAGGATACTGAAATTTATCTGTGAAAGTCACTTGACTTCCAAGCAACTTTTGCCCATCAAGGAGTTTTCAAATGGATTATTGGCCAACATAAGAGTTGTAGATCTTGATCTTATCTTTAATTTGAGTACTAGAATTCTTCAAAGAGGATTTGTAGAATTCAAGTTATGGTCTTGGCAATCCAGGGGTATTTTGGGAAAGTTGAATTACAGGTCATTTTTGAGCATAGGTCAAAATCTCCATGTTCCACTTCTCAAATGAAAAATTGTTCAACACGGAATGTGCTTAAAATGATGTTTTTAGGTCAAATAAGTCATCATGGTGGATTGATCGACTTATTTCAAAAAAGTCACTTAAAATGGCCTAAAAAAAGGGAATAAGTCAAATAAAGTTTGGTGGAAAAAATCAAATTTTGGGTTAGAGGTCACAAACAAGCCATATGACATACCAATTTGATTGTAAAATGCATTTTAAAGACAATGGCATTGCCACAATTTTGAATTGAGGATTATTTCAAGGACTTGCTTTGTAAATTGGTTACTTGAACAATAAGGCACAGTTGCAAAACCTCACTTCCAAGCAAATGCAAGGCTCCTTTCCATCCATACACCTCCAATATCTCATTTGGAGAGAATTTAAACTCAGAACCAAGTGAATTGCAAGCCAAAACATGAGATGGTATGTGCATAGCATAAGAAGAGATTTTCATGACATGAGAAGTTGATTTTCTCATTGGATCAATCTAGAACTTTCTAGGGTCTTCAAATACATTCTATAGGATCAATCTAGAACTTTCTAGGGTCTTCAAATACATTCTATATATACTTGTGAAGAGGTTCAGAGCAAGAGTTGGTGATTCATTTGTGCAAAAACCATAGATTGACATTGGAAGAGAAAAGGCATTTTCAAGAGTTATCAAGAATTTAATCTTCTCCAACAAACTTCAAAAAAGGTTTTCCGCACTTTTTGGCAAGAAAAAACGAGCTCCAACTACTCCGTTTCGACGCTCTGAAGCCAGTATGTGAAATTCACTTTTTCTATGATTTTAGGACGAATTAGATTAGATTATTCATGTGGTTAGGATCTGGAAAATGTATAGTTGAAATTAGGATCAAGAAATTAAGGATTAGAGACTTTTTTGGATGAGTATGTTTTCTTGATGATGATATATCTCTTTGATCATGGAGTTTTGATGGAATCCAAGAGCATATTTGGAATCCTTGATTTTTTTCCTTCAAGTTTGACTAAAATTTCGTGCGAAACGGTTAAAAATCGATGGAGTTATGTTGCTCGGAAGTTACCGAAAAAATGTCACCGCCGGAACAGCTACAGTATCGTGCGGGTACTGTTCCCACCCCCACTCGCGAGGCCCACACGGACATTGCTTTGGAATTTTGTTGTTCGCACCCCTGACCCAATGCACATTAACTTAGTTTAATTCATTTTCGTTCTTTTTTTTTTCTGTTTTAATAGTTGTTTGGATTAATTATGTTAAAAATAGTAAAAATGATCAAAATATTATGAAATTTTTTTCTGTAGATCTTGATTGTCTTAAAAAACTGTAGGAGTTGAGTTTGCATTTTTCGGATTTTATTTAAATTAGTTACGAATTTTCTTTTGTGCTAATATCCATTGTTATGCATAATTGACATTGTTGTTTGTTTAATTTTGTTCTCTTTGATGCTTTATGCTTTTGAGCTGATTCTTTCGATATGATTTAGAGGGCATACATAGGTTTCCCCTGGAATTTTCTTAGAATTTTTAAAATTGATTAGATTCTGTTTTAGGTGTGTAGTTTAGAGCCTTCCCAAATAATGGTTTCCCATGACCAAATTTCATTTAGTAATTGTTTAGATGACCTAGAAATTGATTTAGGTCCTGATTCTGGAATGTTAGAATGTTCAAACATGCATGTTCACATAGGAATTTTATTAGAATTTTACAATTTAGTTTGCTATTTTTTTTTGGGTTTTGCAAATGATTGTTGCTTTCGGTGTTCTCTCTTGAGTGCTTTGCCTTGTTTGGAGCGTTTGGTGGACTTGGAGCTTGAAGACTTTGGATTCCTTTTTATAGGAGCTTCTGGACATTATGAATATGCTTTGGCTAGAAGAGTGGGGCTTGGAGTGGAGCTTTCTTTCTCTTTTAAGTTTGTTTTAGGAGTTGGTAGAATTAGGCTTTTAGGGAGAGCTTTTGTAGAATTAGTTCATTTCTTCCGTCAAACATAGAATGCATTGTTTGCTTCTATTCTATCCTATGATGCAAACTCCTCTTAGGGAAGTTCCATCTCTCCTTAGGAGGGAAGTGGGGCATACCCTAGAGAGTAGAACTTTTGAGGATACACTTCCACTTCGATGTTGGTTCTTGTTGAATTCCTTTGGTTTTCAGCAAGTATGCCAACATTGCAACTTGACCTTGATGACAAATCTCTTCTTGGAGTGTGCTTGCTAAAGCTTGGAGATGAAGATTGAAGAAGCTTGAGGATGGAATCTAGCTCAAAGACAAGACCTTTGCTGTCAGTTCAACTTTGCTGTTCAGAGCGTGTTGTTGCTGTTTGTTGTAGGAGTTTATTGTTGCTGCCTGGGCTGCCTCCTCTGTATCTTTTGTTTTTCTCTGTATTGTCTGTTGGCTTGTGCTGCTTGCCCTTTAGGTCTGAAGTGAAGCTGTTTCATTTTGCCTATTGTTTGTTTTGTTGCATCTCATGCATTTTACTGTTTATTGTATTTTTGTTGTTTCTTTTCCGTTTATCCCCTAGGATCTCTGATTTCCTCTGTGCAGGAGGGAATTATGACAGACATTAGGTTGTAATCCATGCATGACAACATTAGGGTAGTTTTGATTCCCATTTCTAACCCTAGGATTTTTTAGACTTCTTTCTCTTCTATCTCAGAACAATTCAAAACACAGTAATAAGGATAATCGATGTCATACGCTACGAGCCTTAAGCTATTTGAGAAAGGTTGCTGGAGGGTCACTCTTCAGTAATCTGATTACTTAGTGTGTTACCCTTAGGGTGACATACGACGTAGTCACCCTCAAATCATAGTCTCTAGTGCGTCAGAGATTGCAAACATCATAAAAGACAGTTCTTGCGTAAAAGACTGAAAACAAACATCAAAGTGTCATTTTTGTCCGCTTGGACTCTTGATCAGGAAAAACCATTTCATAAGGAGATAAAAAACATTCAGACAAGCTTGTGTCTTCCGTGGCCCGAACTACGTTTGCTCTGATCTTTCATGCTGTATGAAAGTACGTAGGCATAGGATGCGATATCCTAGCGAGCAACCTTCCCCTCCTTTCCCATAGGTAGGCGAACTACGTTGACTCTGATTTCTCGTTCCAGACGGGAATACGTAGACATAAAGTGCGATACTTTGCCGAGTCATTTTATTTTCTTTTAACCCCAGACCTTTAGAGTAGATAGAATAACAATCCGTACTAGAAAACAAGCGTGGATCCCGTCGAGTACGACGGACGTGAGGGGTGCTAATACCTTCCCCTTGCGTAACCGACTCCCGAATCCAGGATTTGGTTGCGATGACCATTCCTTTCCCGTCTTTGCGTTATGTTTACTTCGAGCGTTTCCTTTCCCTCCTTTGGGATAAATAACGCACGGCGGCGACTCTTCTGTTCAGCCGGCGCCGATTTTCGCAGTAGCGACACCATTGTTTGTTATGATCCGGCTCGGAATTCCGTAATGACAGATAATTTCCTTTTTGATAAAACGAGCCACCACTTGTCGAGTAACATTAGTGTAGGATGCGGCTTCAACCCATTTTGTGAAATAGTCAATAGCAACTAGAATAAATCGGTGTCCGTTAGAAGTTTTTGGTTTAATTGCCCCAATCATATCGATGCCCCACATAGAGAAAGGCCATGGTGATGACAACACATTTAGCAATGTCGGTGGTATGTGCATCTTGTCCGCATAAATCTGACACTTGTGACATTTCCTGACATATTGAATACAGCCAGTTTCTAAGGCCAACCAGTAATAACCAGCCCTCAAAATCTTTTTAGACATAGCATATCCATTTGCATGAGTACCGAACATTCCTTCGTGAATATCTTGCATTAACAACTCTGCTTCTCGTCGGTCAACACATCTAAGCAGGACCATATCATGATTTCTTTTGTAAAGCACATCATTGCTGAGAAAGAACTTGGATGCTAATCGTCTCAGAGTTTTCTTGTCAAGTGACGTAGCATCTGCTGGATACTCTTGTTTCAAGAGGTAATTCTTTATGTCATAGAACCATGGTTTATCATCAGTCACTTCTTCGACCATCTGACAGTAGGCGGGTTCAGTCTTACGTTCAATTCGAATGAGAGTGGCATCATTGACATCCCTGGCTTTCCACATTGAGGCTAACATGGCTAGGGCATCGGCAATGTGATTTTCAGATCTCGGGACATGCTTGAAAGTGATTTCATCGAAACACTCCATCATCTTGACAATATAGGCTCTATAAGGGATCAAATTCTCATGTCTAGTTTCCCATTCTCCAGTAACCTGATAAATAATCAAAGCTGAATCCCCACTGACTTCAAGAAGTTTGATTTTGAGGTCAATAGTTGTCTCGAGGCCGAGAATGCAGGCTTCATATTCGACGATATTGTTTGTGCAGTCAAAATCCAACCTGGTTGTGAATGGAGTGTAACCACCTTCCGGATTCATTAAAACGGCGCCTACATCATGCCCACTGTAGTTGGAGGAACCATCAAACATAATTTTCCACCAAAGACCTTCCGGCAGACCCTCATCAAGACTTGGTTCTTCACAATCTTTTACTAACATAATGTCCTCATCTGGGAAATCAAATTTGAGAGGCTCATAATCTTCCACTAGTTGATCTGCAAGATATTCTGACAACACAATACCCTTGATAGACTTCTGAGCCACGTACTGGATGTCGTATTCTGATAACAATATATGCCAACGGGCGAGCCTTCCAGTCTGAGCAGGCTTCTCAAAAATATATTTTATCGGATCCATTTTTGAAATCAACAAAGTGGTATGACAAATCATGTACTACCTCAAGCGTCTGGCAGCCCATGCCAAAGCACAACAAGTTTTCTCCAGAAGTGAATATCGACTTTTAAAATCAGTAAACTTCTTACTTAAATAATAGATCGCATGTTCTTTTCGTCCGGACTCGTCCTGCTGACCTAACACACAACTCATTGAATTCTCAAGCACTGTCAAATACATGAAGAGAGGTCTTCCCGGGACCGGAGGTATTAAGATTGAAAGTTCTTGTAGGTAACCCTTGATCTTATCAAATGCTTGCTGACAGTCTGAATTCCAAACAACCGTCTGGTCCTTGCGTAATAATTTGAAGATGGGCTCACAAGTAGGAGTCATATTGGAAATAAATCTGGATATGTAGTTCAGTCTTCCAAGAAAACCTATGACTTGCTTTTCCGTTTATGGAAATGGCATGTCTTGAATGGCTCAGACCTTGTCTGGATTCAATCCCTCAGTGGCTGACAATGAAGCCGAGTAACTTCCCAGATCTTACCCCAAAAGTACACTTGGCTGGATTCAGTCTTAACTGATATTTTCTGAGTCTCTTAAATAGTTTCACAAGATGTTCCAAATGGTCCTCCTTGCTTTGAGATTTGGCTATCATGTCATCAACATACACCTCTATCTCCTTGTGCATCATCTCATGAAATAAAGTTACCATGGCCCTTTGATAAGTAGCACCTGCGTTCTTCAGACCGAAAGGCATAACTTTGTAACAGTAAGTCCCCCACGGAGTAATGAAAGTATTTTTTTTCCATGTCATCAGGATCCATCTTAATCTGATTGTAACCGGAGAACCCATCCATAAATGAGAAAACTTCAAAACGAGTCGTATTATCCACCAACGTGTCGATATGCGGTAAAGGGAAATCATCCTTCGGCCTGGCCTTGTTTAGGTCCCTGTAATCCACACACATTCTGACTTTCCCATCCTTTTCCGGCACAGGTACAATATCGGCTACCCATTCAGGGTATTTGGACACTGCTAAGAACCCGGCGTCAATCTGTTTCTTCACCTCATCTCGAATCTTGAGAGTTATATCAGGTCTTGTTCTTCGGAGCTTTTGCTTAATCGGTGGGCATTCTGGTTGAAGTGGTAACTTGTGAACCACTATGTCAGTGTCTAGACCCAGCATATCCTGGTATGACCAAGCAAATACATCCACATATTCTTTCAAAAGTTCTTCTAGTTGCTGCTTGACTTCTGCCCCTAGAGCTGCCCCAATCTTGACTTCTTTCTTGTCTTCTTCAGTGCCAAGATTAATGACTTCTATCTGTTCTTTGTATGGTTGAAGCTCTGCATACTCATGGTGTGCCAATTTTACCAGTTCATCAGGGATTTCAAAATCTTCATCCTCATCTTCAGCTTGGTATATTGGTGAATCAAAGTCCGGAGGGAATGCAAAGTCATAGGATTCAATGGGTTTTAGGACATCACTGCACATTGGAATGGCTTATTTTATTAAAACACACAAAGACAAATGCAGCACACAACAGAGAAAAATTGTTTTGGTTTTTTAAGATTGCCATTTCTCTCTTTTTTTTAAAAAATGAAAGCAAAAGCAGTAAAGGAAATAACACAAGGAAATTAACAAAATAGTTCATGTTTCATTGATTTTCTTGAAAGCTCGGGGCCCTTACAAAACATTCATATAGCCTTGGGCATGGCTATGGAGATTCAAAACAAAACAAGAAAAGAAAGACAAACAAATTACTTTGACTCAGGAAAAACCAAAGGAATCTCAATAGCTTCCCAGTTGCTCAAGGCAGTGTTGCAATGATACACTAGCTGTTCAAGGTCTTCATCTTCGGAATCTTCTTCCACAACACTGATTTGGAAACCTCCACTGATGAATACTTTTTTTATAGTCTTTGGACGTCCTTTGTCATGTGTCGGTGCTTCATTATGAGTTGGTTTGTAACCCAACCCTTGGCGATCCATCTTTGGCTTTACTTCAACAACCTCTCCCCAACCTGCGGGAGTACCTTCTTCCAGTGTAGACTTGATGCTCCGAGCGGATGCAAAAGACGAACCACTCTTAGCCACTGTTTCTTCTAACCTCACTGCATTAGCTATCTCGAGTGCCTGAAAGGAAGTTTCTAACGCGCCCTCATCTGCTTCGATATACTTGAACGATGACAGATTGCTCACCATTAGGTCCTCTTCACCGTGTACGATCACTAACTTATCATCCACAACAAATTTCATTCTCTGATGTAAGGTGGAAGTTACTGCCCCAGCGGCGTGAATCCACGGTCGTCCCAACAAACAACTATAAGCTGGGTTAATGTCCATGACTTGGAATGTAATATCGAACACATGAGGTCCAATCATGACTGGCAATTCTATATCTCCAACAACCTTCCTTCTTGAACCATCAAAAGCTTTTACAATCAAAGACGTTGGTTTCATTTCTGCCCCTGCATATGTTAGCCTTGTGAGCGACCTGGCGGGCAATACATTCAATGAGGATCCAGTATCGACCAAGACTCGTGCCATGGTGTCTTCTTGGCACCTGACAGATATGTGTAATGCACAGTTGTGATTGCGTCTTTTGTTCGGTAATTATGCATCACTAAAGCTCAGGGTGTTACAGGCTGTAATATTGGCTATTACTGAATCAAATTGTCCGAGAGTTATGTCTTTTGTCACATGCGCCTATTTTAATACTTTTTGCAGAGCTTCTCTGTGAGCTGGAGAATTCATTAAGAGAGACAAGATCGATATCTTTGATGGGGTTTGGTGGAGCTGATCAATGATCTTGTAATCACTTTTCCGAATAATCCTTAAGAATTCTTCGTCGTCTCCTTCAGTTCCTGGTACCTCTTGTTCTTTTGTTGCAGCAGGGGTAACTTCTTTCGGAGTGGCTACTGTCATTTTTGGTTGATAGATGCGACCACTACGGGTCATTTTGCTTATACCTGCAATGTTTGTCACGTCCACTTGGTTGTCTCTTATTGTCTCTTTCTGACTAACCTCCCCTGATCCTCGGTCTATCACGGTCATGTCATACTTCCATGGAACGGCCTTTGTGCTTTCAAAAGGAAACGATCTTGGTTCCTGAATAATAACCGGTCGGGGTTGATCGATAGTTGACTTGTTGAAAACAGGCTTCATACCTTTGTTGGTCATTTTGAACACCGGAACTTTCTCACTTTTCTTTGGTAAATTAAAAACAGGCTCAATTACTAAAACTTCTTCTTTCCTCGCCTTACTACACACTGTTGCACCCCAAAATTTGCCCAACATTTCTTCACCTAGCTTGTGTTTCATTTCATGCACATTAGCATTATAATTTGCATTTCATTGACATGTATGTAGGAGGTCAAGTGCTATGATTACCAAACAAGGGCTACACAAGACTATGAATCTAGCCAAGAATGTTATTCAAGTGTTCAAGGGTTGATATCCTTGTTAGAGAAGTTAAAAGATCCTCAGAGAGAGTGATTGAAGCCAAGAGGGTGTGTCTCCTAACTTGAGAGTTGTGGGAAGTCATCAGATGATTCTGAAGCCATGAAGATGGACTTGAGGTCTTGAGAGAGCTCATGATAAGTGTTGAATATCACTTTGAGGCCTAGACATGTCATTGTGCAAGATTAAGAAGGCTCATCCATGAGTGGTGCAGCTAGGGTTTGATTGGGTCAACCCTAAGTCAACTGATGATTTGAAGAAAGTTGAGACTTAATTCAAGAGCCATGTGATCATGGATTGATACATTGAGATGTTCTAAGGATGGTTCCAAGGTTAACTCATCATGATTGAAGAGTTTGAGAAGTTTCAGGCTAGGGTTTCTAAGACTTGACAGTGTAAAATCCCCTAGTTTGACCCCTGTCTTCAAGACAATTTAACTCAAGATATTATTGTCATCTCATCTTGACCCCCAACATTATTGTTGTAGATCATGGTCTTACCTTTAATTTTAGTGCTAGAAGTCCTTGATAGGATTTATAGAACTCAAGTTATGGCTTTGACAAGTTAAAAGTCATTTGAGGCATGTGAATTTGGAGCTTGAAAGTTACCCAACTTGCATGACATTTTTGCCCTAGAAGAATGATTCCTATGAACTTTTGGTCAACACAAATGTTGTTCCTTATTCTCTTAGCTTTCCATAGAGTACTAGAAGTCCTTGATAGGATTTGTAGAACTCAAGTTATAGCTTTGACAAGTCAAGGGTATTTTGGGAAGTTATGGTTATAGGTCATTTTTGGTTATAGGTCATTTTCACCAACTTAGACACGTCAAATGAAATTTTTTTCAACTTGAAAGTTGCTCAAAATGAGGTTTTAACCTTTATCATGTACCAAGGAGACATTGAAATGGCTCAAGGAAGGACTTGGTTCAAGGAGTTGTGAAAAAGGAAGGATGAAAGGCATTTAATGACCAAAAATTGAAATAAATTGATTTGTGTCCACACAAGGCAATGTTATAGGTCAAATTGATTGGAAAAATCATTTTAGAAACAATGGAAATATTATATTTTTGGTTTAAGGTCAAATTCATGCCATTCCATTTTGTTGCTTCATGATGAAGTAACATATCAAATTCACACCATTGGATTGCAAACAAGGAAATGATCATAACCAATCAATTCAATATCTCATGAGATGAAGATTCCAAGTGTTTTCATACCAAAACAGGGCTGGATTCGTAACTGTGCATATGAGATTTTGAAGGAGCAAGAGAAAATGAAAATCTCATTTGGGTGGTCACAGAAGTTTCTAGACATTTCCATTCACTTCTATATAACTAGTTGAGTGAGTTCAGAGCTTTTTTTTTGGAGAAGATTGAAGTGGAAACCAGAGCAAGGGATCTATTTTGCAGAGCTGCAACTCACAATCAGATTCTGAGATTGAGGAAGATTCAAAGCAAATCAAGGTGTGCAAAAGCTTCTGGAGTGAATTTGGAGTGATTCTGGACAAGCTTGAAGGAAGAATCGAGCAGAAGCTGTACCTGTTCTTCATCTAAAACCAGGTTTGTACCAATCAAATTCTTGCATAAATTATGGAGAGATAGCTAAAATTTTTTAGGTGGTTAGGTTCATAGCATGATGTAGATGGATTCTAGCATAAGAAATTGAGGAATAGAGACACTTTAGGTTATGGATCGTTTTCTGTTGAGACGGATTTCTTGTGATTCTTGGAGAGATATTCATGTTTGGATAGTGGAGATTAATCACTGATAAGTGTAGTTTGCATTGGTACCATTGGATTTGAAAACGATGATGATCAAGAATCGGTCATGTTCTGAAACTTCTATCGTGTTTGGAGTTAGAGGTTGATTAAGGCAAGTTGGGGTTGAAATTCGTATTCAGTGAGAAAAACTGAGTGAAGTGATGTTTTGTTTTAGTGTTTTTGATGACCTGTGATGAGCACTCCACCAGAGAAGACGGTGGCGCTGCAGCTCAGGCCACCGTCTGAACTCCCTCCAAACTTCAGTTCAAATTGGGGATGAAAGACCATGGCCATTAGATTAGGGTTTGACCTTTGACTCAGGGCATGAATGGAAGGCCACGATTGCTTGAAAAAAGTCTGAAGACTTGGGATTGATATGCAACGCTGCGTTTCATTAATAGGTTTGGTTTGGGCTTAGTGTTAAAAGTGATACCTGTTGCACCCCAAAATTTGACCAACTACTTATCGCAATTTGGCTCATGTTTCGCCTCATTTCATTTCGCATTTGCATACCACGTACATTGCATTTTTTCCAGTCGGATTGACTTTATCGGGATTACAGCCCTCTGATCGCGCTTCAAGCATTTCAGGCCAATACGAGGATGTATTTTGAGAATCGGTGCTCGTTCCGGTGTTTTCAGCTCCCGCTGTTGCTTTTGAGGACATCTCGGTGTCCGGATTTTTACCGTTTATTTCGATATAGTCGCTAATCGATTTAATCGGCTTCCTCGCTATTTTTAGATTTTTCCCCTTATTTTCTAGAATTTTTTAATAGGTTTAATTGATTTTTCTAGGTATTAGATAGATTTTTAAATAGCTTTAATAGATTTTAAAAAATTTTTAAATAGATTTTAAGAATAAATCATATTTTTAGATATTAAGTAGATTTTTAGATATTGATTCTTAATAGGATATTCTTTTATTAGGATTTTTAAATAGAAATTAATAGGGGTTTTTCTATTTTTATTTGTTTAGAGATAAATAGGATTATTAGAATTTAATAGTTAATTCTTTTTTAGATTTAATAGATATTAGAGTTTTATTTTAAGATTTAATTCTTTTAGGTTAAATAGATTAATTAGATCTTAATCCCTCTTTAGATGTTAATTAGGGCCTTCTTAGTTTTAATTAGGTTAGAATAGTCTTTAATTTTCATTTAGGTTTTAATTACTGTTTTAAATTTTCATTAGTATTAATTGAGTTTTCATTAGGATTAATCAAGTGTTAATTAGGGTCTTAGTTAGCATTTTAATCAGTATTAATTAGGCATTTTTTAATGTTCATTAGTGGTTAATTCAGTCCCAAATTCGTGGGCCCAGCCATTTTTGGAGGCCCAGTCCAGTATCTCGCCACCTGTCCACGTATAAAGCATCCGCGTGTTCATCTCAAGCTCCCTCCGCATGTAGCCACGTTTTCTCCTCACTTCACTCCACGTTTTTCCCCATTCAATTGCCACGTCTCTCTCCATTTTTCATCCACGTTTCACCTCTGAGTCCCCCATTCTCCATCCACGTTTCCCACTCCTCTCTCTCTCCGCTGCCACATTTCGTTCTGAGAAACCCCCACCTCACTTCTCCCATCACCACGTGTAACACATGCAAGGACTCCCTCTGCACTACAACCCCACCTCACCCCTCACAGGAGACCCCGCCGCCGGCCATGCAGCCGCCGCGCTGGCCACCTGCTAACTGCCTCTGATCACTCTAACGGTCACCGGAGCTCGCAACGGTCACCGGAGAACTGCGAAGTCGCCGGAAAATTCATCCCTCATTCATCTTCCCCAGAATTCCTCCGCCAATCTCCAGTAATCATCCAAAATCCTCACCGTTTCTTCAGCCCAAATCCACCGGAAACATCATCAGATCTTCAAACGTTCAACTCTCATCCATACTTTTCCAGCGAATCACCAAGATTCGTCTCCAATCATCAACAATCTTCATCATTCTCCAGATTATCGAAGAACACCTTCAACGTCTTCGATCAACCTTCAACAAGAAGTGTTAGATCTTCACATGCATGTTCATATTCTTCGCAGATTTAGCAACAACATCTTCAAGGATCGTCAACATATTTACACTGTCATTGATCTTCATCAACTTCAGCATTCTTCAGGTTTTTTACAGATTCACGTAATTTTTTTTTTCTTCATCGCCTTTCCAGAAGGTTGTAAGATCCTCATCAAGCTCAAGAATAGTAGCAAAAGATCCATTCAAGAACCTTCATCCGAACCTCTGCATGTGCTTTCGTTGTTTGATAATCTTCGCCGCTAAACATCAAGACAATCCGATAACATCAAGATTCATCTTCTCCAGTTTTTTTTCTTTCAAGCATCATCATTGTTGGGTTTCTGTTTAGAACATGGACCTTCGTATCTTCACGAACCTCCTCTGAGATTGTCAAAACCAGGAGTTTAATTTTGGTGTCCAGATTTGTACTAATGGCGTTGGTGTTGCTGGTTTGTTGTTGATGATAAAGTTCAGAAGGTTTTGGTTTGAGATTATTCGAGAATGGTTGGTGAGGATTGTTTGAGGGACGGAGATGAGAAAGAATCTGAGAGAGAGAGTGTTTGAGAGGAGAAGAACGGCGCATAAACAGTGTCCGAGGGAAAGAAAGGATTAGGGTTTGTCTGTTGGATACGTGGTCGTGGATTGGGTATTGGGTCTCAGGCCCAATTGCGTTTCTGGGCATAACCCTCCGTTTTTCTTCATTCACCCTCCATTTTTGTTGTTGTGTGGTCTGATTGGGCTGGGCCCATCCTTTGCTGCAACGCCCCCGTTTCACATGCTTCACCCCTCCCCGTCTGTCCATTTTTGCTGGGATGGGCCCCAGTTTCTTGTATCTCCTGCTGCAGTTTGCACCCCCTTTTTGTTTTTCTCTTGTTTTTTTATTTTCTTTTATTTTCTTAGCTTAGATTTTTTAAGAAAAAGAATATAAGAAAAGAATATGTAATATAAAAATAGAAAAAGATGGAAAGTATAGTGGAAAAATGATAGTATTTTAATATTTTCTTTTTAGGATATAATTTCTACAAAGAGTTTATTTTACACTTTTAGAAGTAGTTTTAAATGTCCATTTGTTAGGGGACTTTTTACACTTTTAGAAGTAGATTTAAAGGTCCACTTGTTAGGGGACTATTTTCCATTAGATTTTCCATGTTAGATGGATATGATTTTTTAGGAGTTTGTTTTCCTGTACTCCATCATTGTAATTTCTTCAGAATATTAATAAAATGAGATTTGTGCTGTGGTCCCGTTCTACCCGTAGTTAACCCGAACTACAACTGCTCTGATTTTCTCTGATGAGAATATGTAGGCATAGGATGCGATATCCTGGTGAGCATACTAACAACTAACTCTTTTGTTCTCTCGCTGCTGTGCGATCGAGACTTTCCCGCTGACGACTGATGTTATCCTTTTCTCTTGCCCGAGTGCATTTGAGACCAGACCGTAGTTCTAGTTCCCGTACCTCGAAACCCGACATACTACGTCCGTTCTACCGCAAACAGGTACGCCTAAGTCTACAATAGTCGAGCAGCGTCCACCTAACTGCTAGAATGCGTACGCTAGTATCGTCAATTTATTCTCTCACCCCCGTGTGACCGAGAACACCCCTGTCTAGCCGTAGTTAGCCTGAACTACATCATGCTCTGATTTCTCTGACGAGAATACGTAGGCCCAAGACGCGACGTCTTGCCGAGCAAACTCCCCCCATAGTTTCCCGAACTACGCAGACTCTGATTTCTCGTTCTCTGATGAGAATACGTAGGCATAGAGTGCGACGCTCTATCGAGTCGATTTCTTTCCGTTTAGATTTAGCAGCCGTAGATAGATTGTTTTTCACCCGTAGACAACCCAAGCAAGTGTGGATCCCGTCGAGTACGACGGACGTGAGGGGTGCTAATACCTTCCCCTTGCGTAACCAACTCCCGAACCCAGACAATGGTTGCGACGACCTTGTCTTACCCTTTTTTGTCAGGTTTTTCCGATCGTTTCATTTCCCGTTCTGAGGGATAAATAACGAAAGGTGGCGACTCTTCTGTTTTGCCGGCACCTTATTTTCGCGAAAGCGACAGCTAGTGACTCTGCTGGGGATCGAACCCAGAATCTCTGGTTCTCTTGTTCCTTATGCATTTGGGATCCAACGTCCCTTAAGAGAGTCAATCCTAGCGCTTATTTGCGTGTCTGTGGGTGTTTATTTTTATGTTGTACTTTACTGATGTATTTACATTTCCCGCGCTATATTATTATCTGTTGCTATTGTGCTGTTATGGGATGGGCATTCTGATGAGTGAGAAGCCAGACCCAGGCTTGAGTGCACCATAGACTTAGAGTGGAAATTAGTGGGCGCGTGCTTGCTTTGTAGGCACTAGTGTCTCATGAAATCCACGCTCAGACGAGGTTCTCCCGGTTGGCTTCTCTTTCAACCCTTTGGGTTGAGACGGTTGCTGGTTTGGTGGATTGTCGACTCTGGGGACCGATCATTTGTGATTCAGCTAAGTGAGGCCGCTTCATGAGCTGGTGATGCC
This sequence comes from Lathyrus sativus, assembly GCA_963859935.3. Taxonomy (NCBI): domain Eukaryota; kingdom Viridiplantae; phylum Streptophyta; class Magnoliopsida; order Fabales; family Fabaceae; genus Lathyrus; species Lathyrus sativus. The sequence goes on along the minus strand of OZ012740.1, from coordinate 200,825,865 downwards.
ACACCTTCTGGGTATCGTATCACCCCTCTTGAAAGTCTGTGACGCTGATGAACGCATAGGATGCCAAACTTGTGTCAGTTTAGGTCCATACCCGTGAGTGGGAGGGTTTTTGCAGAAAACTTGACTTCCAGCCTACCCGATATCTTGGTTTTCTCTCGTCAGAGCAGACTTATCCCGTCAGCAGCGCAGCAACAATCAGAGCTTTGTGGGGGCTGTGTTCCCGTGTTTGCTGCATCTTGCATTACATTTGCATAAACATTCCTGCATCATATTGCATGCCATGCTCCAGCTAGTCAGAGCTCTTATCCAGCCGTTATTTTGATTCTGAAGGTGAGTATTGAAGACGACCAAGGGGTTGAAGCAGATTTGATCAGATTCAAGCAGTGAAGTCAGTTGACAGTTGTTGGTAACTATGTCAGAGAGCGACTTCCAGTTTGTTGATACCTTGTCCGGTTTCACTGTGACGTCCAATCCTTTGTATGGATCTATGCATGACGAAGATTTTCCGCAAGTGAACAACCTTACTGCAGCTCAGCTTGTACAGCCTTTTGTTGAAGAACGAGGTCTACGTGAGTAGTTTGTTGTCCGAGGTGAACGTTCTCCTTCTGTTGATATCTCAGACTACCAGGGTTTTGCCTTCCCTGTGCCAAAGTCCCGAAGAGAGGTCTCGATAGCAAAGACTGAAGACCCGTTAGCTCCCGTGTATGCTGAAAGGTTTCGTGCATTGGATGAAAGATTCAAAGCCTTGAAAGGTAAAGACACTGTTAACCCTAGTGCTGCAGACATGTGTCTGGTTCCTGGCCTAGTGTTACCTCCGAAGTTCAGAATGCCGAGGTTTGAAAAGTACAAAGGAGATAGTTGCCCGAAGCAACATTTGGTGATGTTCTGCCGAAGAATGACTTCATTTGTGCACAACGACAAGCTGATGATTCATTGCTTTCAAGATAGTCTGACTGGGGCACCTCTGAGTTGGTATATGCAGTTAGAAAGTGATCAAATCCGATCGTGGGCGGATTTAGCCAATGCTTTTCTGAAACAGTATGACTACAATCTTGATGAAGCTCCTAGTCGCATGCAGCTGCAAGAATTGTCTCAAGGGAACAATGAACCTTTCAAAAAGTATGTTCAGAGATGGAGAGAATTTGCTGCTAGAGTGCAACCACCGCTTCTAGACCGAGAGTTAAAAGGCATGTTTGTAAACTCCTTGCAGAGCCCGTACTTCGAAAGAATGCTTGGAGTTGCACCAAATTTCTATGAATTGGTAAGGGCAGGAGAGCGCATCGAGTATGGTGTAAAGACTGGAAGAATCCAGAATGTTTCAGGCAGTCAGGCTAGTGAAACTGAATCTCTCTGTAGCTTTCAAACTGAAGAAGGAGTTATGGTCAATGCAATCATGAATGATGTCGGGTATCCTCAAGACGAATCGGTGAAATCTGTTGGTTCTTCGTCTTCTCAGCGGTCAGTATCTTTCGTGTCTCGACAGACAATTGTGCCTGGGGCACCACATCAGGAACTTTATGTCGCTCCTCTTGCAAATCCACGAGCTCGTGGCCGAGGTTATCAGAGTCAGTGTCGGAATCAGAACCGACCTCGTAACAACTTGGAACGAAGGAATGCTCCTTCTCATCCAGTGCCTGTGCCGTATAGCCAGATTCTGCCACATTTGATTCAGAATTCTTTGGTGGAACCCAAAGCTCTTAAGCCTGTGCCAGAGCCTTACCCTCCGGGGTACAACCCCCATGCTCAGTGTGGTTACCATGGTGGATGTCCGGGGCATTCAACTGAAGATTGTAAAGCTTTTCAGGCAAAAGTGCAACAGTTGATCGACAAAAGGTGCATTTCTTTTCCAGAAGGAGTTTTGGTTGTGCATGACAACCTCTCAGCTGTCTGAGCTCGCAGATTCAGAGAGTTATTTCCAGAAGCCAGTGGTCCAAACGGGCAGACGTCCTCAGCATTGGCAGTCCTCAGACTTTTTATCATTTGTATTTGTAGTTTCCTTTCTGTTAGTTACTACTTGCTGTTAAACATTGTTTGTTTCGAATGGTAATATTAATAAAGTGACTATGCATTTTTCTGAATTAATCATGTCGTTGTCACTCATTTACTGCATTTCACTGACACTTGCACTTTATTCACTCCACTTTACCACTATGATTAGTAAAGATTGGAGGGAGGATGACGAAACTGAATACTCATAACCGATGATCGTATGCTTTCAGATAAAACCTTGCCGATGACGTACAAGGCATTGTTTCAAATCCCCTAAACACCGGAGAGATAAGGAAGAGAATCCCTTGTTAACCACTTCGAGCCGAGAAGTAGGAGTTTTTTTTCGGACTTTTAAACCCTCACATCTTAACCCTGGGCAGGGTAGTTGTCAGTTAGCTTGACCGAGCGTTCAAGTCTTATAGAAGAGTGTTGTCTTTCGAGGACCAATCACATCACATTTTCCCCATAGGTCGTACCTCGTCAACCACAATGGTTAAACCTCACCAATTAGGAGTGAGACAGTTATAAACCTCTCGGATGAATCCAGACAGCCAGTGTCGCACGACTTGTTCCAAGGAAAAGAAAAAAGGAATAAGAAAGCCCACTAAGTAAGAAGAAAAGAAAAGCTGGAAAGCAAATACTTAGGCAAAAATTAGGGCATCCCGCTGGACTTCGAAAGAAAAATCGAAAAGAACTCTGAAGAGTCAGTCCAGGCAAAAATTAGGGAATCAAAAGAATGAAAAAGAAAGGATATAAAAAGAAAAATCCTCAAACAAGGACAAAGTCGTGTAGATACAGACACCGAAACGAAAGAGGAGTAACTGTCACTCCGAAGCACCTTGTGAATTCTTTAACCGGTTGTTCCCAATGTTCAACACACCTCTCGAAGAGGCGAGCGCTCGAGCCAAGTTAACTGAACTTTAGGATCGGAGATCATCACGTAGAAGGGGTGGGTACAAATCATAATTTGAGCCAAATATCCTTTGTTTCACGAACCGTGAACCCGACCACGATACAACCCTTAAAAGACCTAATTGAGGCAAGGTTTATTCTGAAAGCGCATTACGATAAGGTTGAGTAACCTGACTCCTACATGATTTGCTAATCATATCCTTGTTGTATTTTTCACTGATCGAATCAGCACTACGTTTGAACTCTTTGGTTCATTCGTCACTCACTAGCATGACACGTAAATGAGTGACAGTACATTTTTTTCAAAATCTGCATGAACACTGCATTAAAATTACCATTCATGAATAGACAATTTTAATTGCAGGTCAGTAGTTGATATGAAGAAATTCCACCAGGGAATAGCCAATCAGGACTGAATCGTTAGTAGTCTGGATCAGAATGGTATGCTGTGAAACCCTGTGAATCTGGGGCATTGACTTCCTGTGAGTTCGGAATCAGTTTGTCTGAGGACGAGTCCCGAAGCCTCGGTTGATTGTGGGGCAGATTATTCAAGAAGCAGTTGGTCAGAAGTTAGTCTTCCCGAGACCCAATCAGGGGCATTTATCCAGAACTCCTATGATTTGAAGGCAGATCCCTCCAGTGTTCAATCAGAGCAGGTTGAGTCGCTCACCGCTCGTTCAGGGGCAAGCTACTTCAGAGATATTGAAACCAACCATGCTGAGAGTTGGTTAGTTGAGGATGAATCCTTCCGTTGTACAGATATTGGGGCAAGCCATATGAAGATTGTCTCGTTGCCGGCCGTTTTCTGTTCAGAATGAATTCTCCCAAGAGTCAGATTGGGGCAAGTTGGATTGCACTGGGGCAAGTTGTTCAAATGAGTTTGTTCACCCTAGCAAGAGTTGAGTGTCGGGGAATCGTGTCATTGCCCTGCCAAAACCCGAACCTTCTGAAGAAGTTTTGCTGTCATTGGATTGTTATCCTACAGCCTAACCTGTTACTCGGATGAACCTTGTAACCGAATCGTTTCAAAGTCCAGTTCTCGTCTGGCAAACCGGAGATCATTCCTCGTCTGAAATCCAAAACAGAAACCAGCCCTGTCTGGTCACCTTTCTGTAACCTATCGTTCAACCAGTTCTCGTCTGGCCAACACAGTTTTAAAGCCCAGTTCTCGTCTGGCAAACCAGAAATCAATTCCCGTCTGATATCCAGAACCCATAAGTCAGTTCTCGTCTGACAACCTAACATATTTTGCCATCAGTTCTCGTCTGATAATCCACCTCGAATGCTAGTTCTCGTCTAGTATTTCCCCTTCAAATCCACTTTTGTTGGTAACCAGAAATAAATCCCTATCACCATAAACCTATCCCTAAACCAGAAAAAGCCTAATTGCATTCGGCCCGATGATTCCTAGTGACTCGTATGTTGTCATATTCCCCGACACAAGGCTCGAGTGATCTCAGCTCCATGATTGGTAGTCTATATTCCCTGTGTTGATGTTATTGAATCAGGATTATTTTCTCAGCGGAGATGTACAGTTTGAGATTGTTCCCCCGAGCAGTTTGAGATCGCAACTAGTTGAGATGGCATTCATCCCTTATCAGAGTGAGGTCAAGATTATCCTCAGCAGGGCGAGATTGATATCCCCGGCAGAGTATGGCCATCCCAAGCATTGAATGTTGATTAGCCTGATGTGCTACTTTCCTAAGTGGGTTGAGACGGAAGCTTTCCCTGACCGACAGATTTGGGTTTATTTCCCCAGCAGTGGGACTGATGCAATGTTGTATCCCCGCAGAGTCCGAGTTTGAATCTTTTCCCTCCGAGTCCAATTAATTGACTCATTCCTCAAGCAGAGGTCGACATTGATTCCATCATTGAGTAATTTCCAGACGGGCAGATTTTGATGTCAGCCAGAGAAGAGTTATTTCTCAGCAGATTGCTTCGTACCCTATAAGGACTTAGGGTGATCTAAAAGGACCGTTCAGGGTTGTTTTCCTCAGCGAAGTGAGATTCAATTTCAGTGATCGATTGTTATCTTCTACAGTCGCCAGAGGTGTTTCCTTGATAGGATCAGTACATTTCCAACAGAGTTGTACAATGAGTGGCTAAGGATTGATATCCCCAGCAGTGTTGATACACATGTATTCCTCATCAGACTCGATAGTCCAGCAGGTGTTACCCAGAAGGGTCAGTCTCCGTAAGGCGTATGCAAGATTACCCTCAGCAGATCAGGATTGATATCCCCGATAGAGTGCAGTAGCATCTCCCCGCAGAGTCTGAATGCGAGACCAGGAGCATTGATATGTATCCCCAAGCAGAGAAGATTCTCTCCCCCAATCAGATGTATCCTGAAGGAACGTCATCTCCCTAGCTGAGTCGTACACTGAAGTCTGCAGCAATTGATGGTTCAAGACTGAAGTCTCCAACGGAATTGAAATTCCCCACAGAGTCGTACTCTCCCCCGAAGCCGGATGATTCCTTCTTCCCTAGCGGAATTGAAATTCCCCATAGAGTTGTACTCTCCCCTGTAAGCAGAATGATTTCTCCTTCCTCAGCCGAGTTTGCAGATCCCCAAGAGAGCCGAATCCTTGGAAGCCGCTCGGGCCATGAATGGTTTTCCCCAGTGGAGTGTTGAATAGCTGATGATGTGTTTCCCCACCGGAGTCGTTCTCTCCAGGAAAGTTTTGTTGCGAAGACCGCGCAGTTTATTTCTGCGATTGACATTGTTTTCCTCAACAATTGTGGTTTGAATACCCAGATGAGCAGGTCCAGGTTCTCGTAGAGCTTCGTTCCCCTGCAGCAGTCGACTGAAGTTCGTTTCCCCAGGTGGAGTCCAATTGAGATTGGTGTGACTTCTTCTCCTCGGCAGGATGATTCCTCCTCTCCACCAGAGTGGTCCTTTCTCCTTGACAGGAGGCTTTTCCCTTCAGCATTTATTTTGCTGATGGGGCCATAACATGTTGCATGATTGCATAGCATTTATCCTAAACGCGTAGCATTTCCACCGTGTGGAGAATTACGTCATTGTCAAAGCATGTGCATAATAAACATGATCTAGGTTGTTACCATTCTTGTTTTGCAGGTGTTCCGCCGCAGAATTGATTGCTCAGGATGATTCCTGAAGTTCTCCCCACGAAGCCGCTCGCTCAAGATGATTCTTGAAGCCCCCAGCAAAGTCTTCGGTTCAAGATGATTCTTGAATTCCCCAGCAGGGTCGTTTGCTTAAGATGATTCTTAAGATCCCCAGTGCAGTCGCCAGAGTTGGTTTCTCAAGTTGATACTTAGAGTCCCCGGCAGAGTGTTTGCTTAGGATGATTCCTGAAATCTCCCGCATAGTTATAGGTTCAAGATGATTCTTGAAGTCCCCGACGGAGTTATTTGTCCAAGATGATTCTTGAAGTCCTCAGCAGAGTTGATTCGTCCAGAATGATTTCTGGATCCCCGAAGCAGTGTTACTTGATAGTTCTCCAGAATCCCCAGTGGAGGTGCGTCATCCCCAACAGGTTTCTAAGCAGCGAAGTTGAAACTCCCCTCGAAGACTTCATGATTGAAGTCCAACCGTATTAATGAAGCAGTTCTCTCAGCTGATGCGGAGTGCCTGATGGCAGAGGTTTGGATATTCCCAATTGGTTCATGATTGACCAAGAATTCCATTCCTGACTTGCTGATGAAGTCCGGCTGATGCCCGACAGTTTTCTTCGGATGCCTGATGGCATGATCAACATGATTGTTGACCTGATGAAGTCCGGCTGATGCCCGAAAGTTTTCTCTGAATGCCTGATGGCATGATTTGACGTGATCAACATGATTGTCGACCTGATGAGTCCCGAGGAATCGTGATGCCTGATGGCATGATCGACCATGTATTACCGGTTACCGAGTGACCAGCGACCCCTTGATGAATTGAGGACAAATATCTACAGCAAAATCAGATGATCATCCTGACGGAGATTTGAAATCAGACTTTTCCCCGGTTACCGTGTGACCAATTCCCCAGCAAGTTGCCGTGCAACTGTCATTTCAGTTTTGAAGATGTTCCTACCAATCAGAGTATCGTATACCTGTGAGGTTGGCCAATCACCCGTTACCGTGTAACCAGTGATCCCTCGATGATTTGAGGACGCAATGATATCAGATAAACCAGAGAATCATCCTGATGGAGGTTCAGATCAGTATTTCTCCAGCTAGTTGTCGTGCAGCTATGATCTCAGTTTCCGAAGATTTGTTCCCATCAGAGTACCGTGTACTTGTGTAGTTGGTAAATTTTCGGGTTCTTTGGTATTCAACCGTCTTCTACCTTTGAATGTTTGAAAGCCGTTCGCTCTTCAACCCTTCAAGTCCAAGCCGTTTGAATAGGGGCAGCTGTTGCACCCCAAAATTTGACCAACTACTTATCGCAATTTGGCTCATGTTTCGCCTCATTTCATTTCGCATTTGCATACCACGTACATTGCATTTTTTCCAGTCGGATTGACTTTATCGGGATTACAGCCCTCTGATCGCGCTTCAAGCATTTCAGGCCAATACGAGGATGTATTTTGAGAATCGGTGCTCGTCCCGGTGTTTTCAGCTCCCGTTGTTGCTTTTGAGGACATCTCGGTGTCCGGATTTTTACCGTTTATTTCGATATAGTAGCTAATCGATTTAATCAGCTTCCTCGCTATTTTTAGATTTTTCCCCTTATTTTCTAGAATTTTTTAATAGGTTTAATTGATTTTTCTAGGTATTAGATAGATTTTTAAATAGCTTTAATAGATTTTAAATAATTTTTAAATAGATTTTAAGAATAAATCATATTTTTAGATATTAAGTAGATTTTTAGATATTGATTCTTAATAGGATATTCTTTTATTAGGATTTTTAAATAGAAATTAATAGGGTTTTTTCTATTTTTATTTGTTTAGAGATAAATAGGATTATTAGAATTTAATAGTTAATTCTTTTTTAGATTTAATAGATATTAGAGTTTTATTTTAAGATTTAATTCTTTTAGGTTAAATAGATTAATTAGATCTTAATCCCTCTTTAGATGTTAATTAGGGCCTTCTTAGTTTTAATTAGGTTAAAATAGTCTTTAATTTTCATTTAGGTTTTAATTACTGTTTTAAATTTTCATTAGTATTAATTGAGTTTTCATTAGGATTAATCAAGTGTTAATTAGGGTCTTAGTTAGCATTTTAATCAGTATTAATTAGGCATTTTTTAATGTTCATTAGTGGTTAATTCAGTCCCAAATTCGTGGGCCCAGCCATTTTTGGAGGCCCAGTCCAGTATCTCGCCACCTGTCCACGTATAAAGCATCCGCGTGTTCATCTCAAGCTCCCTCTGCATGTAGCCACGTTTTCTCCTCACTTCACTCCACGTTTTTCCCCATTCAATTGCCACGTCTCTCTCCATTTTTCATCCACGTTTCACCTCTGAGTCCTCCATTCTCCATCCACGTTTCCCACTCCTCTCTCTCTCCGCTGCCACGTTTCGTTCTGAGAAACCCCCACCTCATTTCTCCCATCACCACGTGTAACACATGCAAGGACTCCCTATGCACTACAACACCACCTCACCCCTCACCGGAGACCCCGCTGCCGGCCATGCAGCCGCCGCGCTGGTCACCTGCTAACTGCCTCCGATCACTCTAACGGTCACCGGAGCTCGCAACGGTCACCGGAGAACTGCGAAGTCGCCGGAAAATTCATCCCTCATTCATCTTCCCTAGAATTCCTCCGCCAATCTCCAGTAATCGTCCAAAATCCTCACCGTTTCTTCAGCCCAAATCCACCGGAAACATCATCAGATCTTCAAACGTTCAACTCTCATCCACACTTTTCCACCGAATCACCAAGATTCGTCTCCGATCATCAACAATCTTCATCATTCTCCAGATTATCGAAGAACACCTTCAACGTCTTCGATCAACCTTCAACGAGAAGTGTTAGATCTTCACATGCATGTTCATATTCTTCGCAGATTTAGCAACAACATCTTCAAGGATCGTCAACATATTTACACCGTCATTGATCTTCATCAACTTCAGCATTCTTCAGGTTTTTTACAGATTCATGTAATTTTGTTTTTCTTCATCGCCTTTCCAGAAGGTTGTAAGATCCTCATCAAGCTCAAGAATAGTAGCAAAAGATCCATTCAAGAACCTTCATCCGAACCTCTGCATGTGCTTTCGTTGTTTGATAATCTTCGCCGCTAAACATCAAGACAATCCGATAACATCAAGATTCATCTTCTCCAGTTTTTTTTCTTTCAAGCATCATCATTGTTGGGTTTCTGTTTAGAACATGGACCTTCGTATCTTCACGAACCTCCTCTGAGATTTTCAAAACCAGGAGTTTAATTTTGGTGTCCAGATTTGTACTAATGGCGTTGGTGTTGCTGGTTTGTTGTTGATGATAAAGTTTAGAAGGTTTTGGTTTGAGATTATTCGAGAATGGTTGGTGAGGATTGTTTAAGGGACGAAGATGAGAAAGAATCTGAGAGAGAGAGAGCGTTTGAGAGGAGAAGAACGGCGCATGAACAGTGTCTGAGGGAAAGAAAGGATTAGGGTTTGTCTGTTGGATACGTGGCCGTGGATTGGGTATTGGGTCTCAGGCCCAATTGCGTTTCTGGGCATACCCCTTCGTTTTTCTTCATTCACCCTCCGTTTTTGTTGTTGTGTGGTCTGATTGGGCTGGGCCCATCCTTTGCTGCAACGCCCCCGTTTGACATGCTTCACCCCTCCCCGTCTGTCCATTTTTGCTGGGCTGGGCCCCAGTTTCTTGTATCTCCTGCTGCAGTTTGCACCCCCTTTTTGTTTTTCTCTTGTTTTTTTATTTTCTTTTATTTTCTTAGCTTAGATTTTTTAAGAAAAAAAATATAAGAAAAGAATATGTAATATAAAAATAGAAAAAGATGAAAAGTATAGTGGAAAAATGATAGTATTTTAATATTTTCTTTTTAGGATATAATTTCTACATAGAGTTTATTTTACACTTTTAGAAGTAGTTTTAAATGTCCATTTGTTAGGGGACTTTTTACACTTTTAGAAGTAGATTTAAAGGTCCACTTGTTAAGGGACTATTTTCCATTAGATTTTCCATGTTAGATGGATATGATTTTTTAGGAGTTTGTTTTCCTGTACTCCATCATTGTAATTTCTTCAGAATATTAATAAAATGAGATTTGTGCTGTGGTCCCCGTTCTACCCGTAGTTAACCCGAACTACAGCTGCTCTGATTTTCTCTGATGAGAATATGTAGGCATAGGATGCGATATCCTGGCGAGCACACTAACAACTAACCCTTTTGTTCTCTCGCTGCTGTGCGATCGAGACTTTCCCGCTGACGACTGATGTTATCCTTTTCTCTTGCCCGAGTGCATTTGAGACCAGACCGTAGTTCTAGTTCCCGTAGGTTCCCGTACCTCGAAACCCGACATACTATGTTTGTTCTACCGCAAACAGGTACGCCTAAGTCTCCAATGGTCGAGCAGCGTCCACCTAACTGCTAGAATGCGTACGCTAGTATCGTCAATTTATTCTCTCACCCCCGTGTGACCGAGAACACCCCTGTCTAGCCGTAGTTAGCCTGAACTACGTCATGCTCTGATTTTTCTGACGAGAATACGTAGGCCCAAGACGCGACGTCTTGCCGAGCAAACTCCCCCCGTAGTTTCCCGAACTACGCAGACTCTGATTTCTCGTTCTCTGATGAGAATACGTAGGCATAGAGTGTGACGCTCTATCGAGTCGATTTCTTTCCGTTTAGATTTAGCAGTCGTAGATAGATTGTTTTTCACCCGTAGACAACCCAAGCAAGCGTGGATCCCGTCGAGTACGACGGACGTGAGAGGTGCTAATACCTTCCCCTTGCGTAACCGACTCCCGAACCCAGACAATGGTTGCGACGACCTTGTCTTACCCTTTTTCGTCAGGTTTTTCCGATCGTTTCCTTTCCCGTTCTGAGGGATAAATAACGAAAGGTGGCGACTCTTCTGTTTTGCCGGCACCTTATTTTCACGAAAGCGACAATACCCACACCCCCGTTTTGGCCCATGTCTGGAATAACACTAGAATGGATTGCTAATTGCCACGCAAGTTTTATGATTTTCATTTAATTTCTTTTATTTTACACCTTTCATATAGTTTAGGATTTAATTCATAGAAAATAGAAAAATTAGTCAATTAATTCCAGATTTTTTCCCCCTGATTCACGATTGAATCTAGAATGTTTTAGAATTAAAAGATTAGGAATTCATGCATTTTTTATGTTAATTACATTTTTTGTATTTTTATTTGATAATAATTCATAATGGTTGATACCTTGACTTGTAAATTTTTGTGTGATCATTTGATGATGATTTTTGAACTGATTTTTTGTGTGTAGCTAGTTTAGACATGTATTCTCCTCTATTAATTTTCTCACATTTTTGTGAAGAAGTTTAGGGCTGGCTTTTGTATTGAACTTTAGGTGCTCTACTTTTAGGGTTTAAGTTTAGTACCTTGTAGTGTAGAATTTATTTCTAGGACTTATTGGATGATTTGATCTCTGGAATTAACATGGTAAAGTCATAATTGACTTAGGTTCCCATAGTTATTTTTGTAGGATTTTACAATTGGTTTTAGTATTTTAGTTAGGATTAACTTTAGTACTAGGTTTTAGGTGATCCTAACTTGCTAACTCAACTAGAATGATTTCTTTAGTGCCCTTAGATTAGGGTGTGGCCTCCCTTGCTCTTGGATGATGATGAAGATATGTGTGGGCTGCTGTGGAATGCATGATGGAGCTTGGACTTGAAGTTTGCTCTTCCTTTGGTGTATTTTGTTTAGGGTTAAGGATTAGGGTTTTTAGGGAGATCCTTTAAAATAGATTTTCTTCCTTCATGAAGCATGGAAGATGTTGATCACTTCCATTCCTCCCTATGATGTAAGGTCCCATTGTGAAGGCCCCATCCCTCCTTTGGTAGGATGAGTGGCTCCTCACAAAGTGGTAGAACCTTTGAGGGTTCCTTTCCTTGATGGTGGAGTGCTTAGAGGTGACCTTTGGTCTTCACTTTGCTCACCATTATCCACACCTTGCTCTGGTTAGATGAATCTTTCTCCCTTGCTAGAGGATGGAGTTCCTTGTTAGAAGATTGAAGATGCTAGAGGTTGCCACTTCCCTGTGTTTGAAGACTTCCTTTGGAGCTAAATCTTGAAGATCCAGAAGAACAAGTTGACACTTGTGAAGAAGATCAAATTAAGATTGAATAAAGAGCTGAAGCTTGAAGAAGAAGGATAAAGTGATACTTATGTTTGATGCATTGAAAGCTTGAAGAAGCAAGTTGACACTTGCTATTGAAGATGGAGTAACTTTCATTCCCCTGAAGATGATAGACTTGAAGAACAGTTACAGACTGAGGACTGAACTGCTGTCAGAGGATTGCTTTGCTGTGAAGCTGTGGAAGCTGTTGATTTGCTTTCTTTCCTGTCTGTTTGCTTGCTGTGCAACTGTATTGATGTGACTTGTTTGATTTGCTTGATGCATTAGAATAAGTTCATGTTTAAATTGTTTTAAGCTAGGAGCATGAGTGCACTTGAGGTTGAGTTGCTCCCTCTGCTTGTATTGTTATTGTATGGCTTTGCTTGCGGGTATTCGGTAGAGCCCTGCTCCCTAGCCTGTGTGGTTTGTGATTTGCTTGATGGCATTTTATTTTCCTTCATGATTGCAGTTATTCATATCTGACTTGAGGTCGAGACGAGCTTGTGGAGGCTGATGCCCCACACACATTTCCTCCCTCACTTGCATTGCATGCATTTTACAGTCGTTTACTGTTTACTGTTTAAGCTGATGCTTTATCTGTTTCTGTTTATCATTGATATGATCCCCTAGGAATCTCACTTCCTTTGATAAGGAAGTGATGATTAGAACTTTAGGTTGAAACCTATGCACAATAACTTCTAGGAGTTCCCTGTTTCAAACCTCAACCATAGGATGAATCCTTGGCATGACAACTGTTAGGACTTGATAGTCTCCCCATAGAGTTCGTTCTCTTCTCATCTCAAACAACAGTAAAAAAACGTAATAAAGGCAAGTCAGTACAAGTACGTTACGAGCCTTAAGCTACTTGGGTAATGATAATTGAGCGGCCTCCTCTCAATCGTCTAGAATGTTTAGTATACGTCCTTTGGACGATATGCGACGCATTCGTTCCCAGGTCATAGTCTCTAGTGCTGTACAAACTACAGACAACTAAAAAACAGTTCTTCCGTAAAAGACAGAAAACAAACTTCAAACCTTTTTGCCCCGTGGGCCCGCAATTCAAAGGAAGCTTTTCTGAAGAAAAGAGTGTCGTTAACTCCCAGTTCTACCGCAAATGGTAACGCCTAAGTCTCCAAGGGTCGATCTGCGTACGCCAAACTGCTGGAACTGTTTGTTAACCCTACTCGATAAAACAGATGAATCTGAATCCCCGTAATCTGTATTTTCCTAAACTACGTAAGCTCTGATCTCTCATATCTGTTGAGAGTACGTAGGCACAATACTGACGTATTGGCGAGCCACCTCCCCTATCACCCATAGTTAGTCGAACTACGTAGACTTTGATTTCTCATTCTCTGATGAGAATACGTAGGCATAAAGGGCGATGCTTTGCCGAGTCATTTTCTTTTCTTTTTAGACTAGCCTTGATAGGTAGATAGATAAAACCAACCCGTCAGATAAACACAACAAGCGTGGATCCCATCGAGTACGATGGACGTGAGGGGTGTTAATACCTTCCCCTTGCGTAACCGACTCCCGAACCCAGACAATGGTTGCGACGACCTTGCCTTATACCCTTTCGTCAGGTTTTTCCGATCGTTTCCTTTCCCGTTCTGAGGGATAAATAACGAAAGGTGGTGACTCTTTTGTTTTGTCGGCACCTTATTTTCGCGGTAGCGACAGCTGGCGACTCTGCTGGGGACTCTATAGTTTCCTGGGGATCCAACGTCCCTTATGCGAGTCAATTTGGGGATCCAACGTCCCCTGCGAGAGTCAATCCTAGCGCTTGTATGATTACTTGTTGGGTTGTGTTTATTTATCGCATTTTATTTCCCACACTTTATTTTTCAGTATGATATGATTATCTGTGCTGTTGTGGGAGGGGCATTCTGATGAGCGAGAAGCCAGGCCCAGGCTTGAGAGCTACATAGTATTAGAGTGGGTTAGTGGAGGACGTGATTGCTTTGCTTGCAGTTGTTCCCACGTAATCCACACTCAGACGAGGTTCTCTTTGATGGCTTCCTATCGGTCCTTTGGACTCGAGGGGTTGTCAGATCTGAGGATTGTCGACTCTGGGAACCGATCATTTGGAATTCAGCTAAGTGAGGCCGCTTCAAGAGCTGATGATGCCACACCTTCTGGGTATCGTATGATCGCTTCTTGAAAGTCTGTGATGCTGATAACCGCATAGGATGCCGAACCTTTTCGTGATTAGGTCCATATCTGTGAGCAGGGTCGGGTTTGTTGCAGGAAACCTTAACCTTCAGACTACCTGGTTTTCTTGATAGTGAATCAGTTTTGTTAGTATCAGAGGGTCCCATCATCAGATATGTATGTTCTTGACAGAGCAGAGTTATGGTCTGATATCAGGGGTTTCTTCTCATCATCAGATATGTGTGTTCTTGACACAGTAGAGTTATGGTCTGGTATCTGGGGTTTCTTCTCATCAGAAATATGGTTGTTCTTGACAGAGCAGTGTTGTGGTTGTTGATATAGAGCCTTCATCTCCTCAACAGCACAGTCATCTTGATCTCCTGCTGCATGATTGCATTTTGCATTGTTTGCATTCTCATTTGCATATCATTAACGTGTGTCTGTGTTGCAGGTGCATATTTCTCCCTTGGTTCTAGTGATCTTGATCCTTATGGCAGATATGGCATCTCTGAAGAAGACTGTGGCTTACAAGCTACCAACATCTGACATCCGAGAGTTACGGACTTTGATTTCCTTGGCTGACAAGGCAGTGATGGAAAGTTTCAGACAGAGTTATGGGAGATTGCTGAGTATTGTGTATAAGCTTCCTACGTACGAGTTGAATGGCCTCTACGCCCTGCTGCAGTTTTACGACCCACAGCTCAGATGCTTTGTGTTTCCAGACTATGTCCTAGCCCCGACCTTGGAAGATTACTCTGACCTGTTAGGGGTGCCTTTGATGAATCAAATGCCTTATTACCGTGTTGAGGGTGAGCCCAAACTGAGTGAGCTGACTGACGTACTTCATGTAGATGAGTCTGAATTGGAAGGGATGGTATCCAGAAAGATTGGAGTTCATGGTTTCCCTTTGCTTTTCCTGATGGAAAAAGCCCAAAAGTTTGCCGAGAAGGATCGATGGGATGTGTTCAATGCCTTCTTAGCCCTTTGTATCTATGGGATCGTGCTATTCCCGAGTCATCCGGACTTCATAAGCATGGATGCTTGCCACATATTTGCCTCCGGGAATCCAGTGCCCACTCTCCTCGGAGACGTCTACCATTTCGTTCACAGCAAGAACGAAAACAGAAAGGGAAAGAACGTGGCATGTTGTGCTCCTTTACTGTATAAGTGGTTTGCTAGCCATCTTCCTAAGTCGGGGCCATTCATTGATTCTGCTGAGTCTTTGCCTTGGTCTGCGCGTTTGATGGGTTTGACTGCTGACGATATCATCTGGTTTGATAGAGATCTGCTGGGCAAAGATATTGTACATAGCTGCTGTGGCTTTCCGAACGTCCCCCTGGTCGGAAGGAATGGGTGTATCAACTATAATCCGTCTCTGCTGGTACGACAATTCAGGTATGCACTACGAGGTCCTCCTGAAGAGGAAGAAATACGGGAATCTCTGTATTTCACGGGGTTGCTTGAAGGTGACACCTTAGTCAAGGTACAGAATGCTTGGAGCAAAATTCACCGAAAGGGGAAAGTCTTGCTAGGAAAAAGCAATAACAAGGCCTTTGATCCGTCTGTGACTTGGGTTCGAGAGAGAGCCGCCCAGTTTCTAATGCCGTTTCCTGCCGTGGAACCATTGTGTGCTCCTGTGCACAAAGAGCCTATTACAGTTGATATTCAGAAATTCAACCAGGTACTCCAAGAGAAGGAAGAGCTACAAAAGGCCAACGAAGAGTTGGAGAAAGAGATTGCTCAACTTCGGAAAGAGAAAAATGAAGCCGTTTATACCTGCAAGAAGTAGACTGAGATTATCAACCATCTAGGCTCCAACCTAACCAAAGAAACTGATGCTAGGGAACATCTGGGGTTGGATCTAAAGTCAGTACATGGTGTGTTGACAACCAAGAAACAGGATCTGGATAGAGTGTACCGGAAGCTAACCCAATACGAGAGGGTTTGGAGCAGCACCATAGCCAAATACAAAGAGCGGGAAGAAAAGATGAAGCAGCGAGTAGCCGAGCTGGAAGCTCAGATCATGGTGAAAGACGAGAGTACAGAGGCTGAAGCCTCCCTGCGACATGACGTCCAGTATAGATTGGCTGAGGCCGAGGCGATTTTGCAAGATTCTCAACTCCGAGCTGATGCTAAAAGGAGAAGAGTTGAGAATCATTCTGAAGAAGGTATTTCTAGGAGCGTTGCCGAGAACCTCCCAAAGTATATCAATCAGAGGGACCTGTCGGCCCGGGGTTTGCTTGCTCAGTCAGATCACCCCGCTACAAAGAAATTGATAGAAGATTTTCATGCCTATGGCCGCGCCTGATCCTTTGTATCTCTTTTGTACATTTTATGCATTGATATGTTGATCACCGCCAGGTCTGTTGGTTGGGGTCATGCCTTATTGCTTCAGTTATATGTGATTACAGTTGTACGCTACCCGAGCGGGCTTTTCAGATGAATATATGAGGATTTCTTTTCCATGATTAGATGATAGACTTTATTTGTCTCGGAAACTAGGATCGAGGGGGAATCTCCCCAAGGCACAGACACACATTTGCATTTGCATGAAGCATTTGCATAACGAGCACCTTGTCGTTTTTTCTTCTAACCCTTTGTGTATGCAGGTTGTTCCAGGATTGATCGAAGGTCGATCCACCGCTATCCGACTAGATAAAATCAAGTTAGAGCAATGGAACAAGTGCAGACTGACGTCTAGGAACTCCGAGAGAGGATGAACCGCTTCATGGAGCTCATGCAAGTGGTTGCCAACGGCCAAGACCAGCTCAGAACATTGGTCCAGCCTCTGATCTCAAGGGTTGACAGCAACGGTGTACTTAATGGTGGGAGCGTTCCAACCCCTCTACCTGTTGAAACTCCTCAGAATGGCATCCCCGTGACCGGGGGGAATGGAAGTGGTAACGACAATGTGATCACTAACATCGGGCTCAACGGTAATACGATTGGCGTCGGTAATGGAAATTTTGAAGCTAATGGCAACACTGGACTAGGCAACGGCAACACAGGTACTGGAAATCTGTATGGGCCTCAGCCATGGCTAGAAGATCGTCAAGAAGATTTGTTCTCACAGAGGAATGCTGAAGGAGAACTGACTGTTGAAGCACGTCTGAGGTTTAAGGCACTCGAGGACAAAATGAGGGATTTCGAGAACCTGAACACTATGGGGGTCGACATGACTAAAATGGGATTGATCTCTGATTTCAAGGTGCCTCCTAAATTTAAGGTACCCGACCTTGAAAAATACAAGGGCACCACCTGCCCTCGTGTCCACTTAAGATCATACTAGCGAAAGATGTCCGCTCACTCTGAAGACGAGAAGCTGCTGATGCACTTCTTTCAGGATAGCTTGTCTGGACCATCCTTGGAATGGTACATGAGTTCGGAACCCACCAGTGTGCGCACGTGGAAGGAACTTGCTGAGGCCTTTGTACACCATTATCAGTATAATAGTGACTTGGCTCCAAACCGGGTTCAACTGCAGAACTTGTCGCAGAGGAACAACGAAGGGTTCAAAGAATACGCCCAGCGATGGCGTGAACTAGCAGCTAGAGTCCAGCCGCCGATGGTTGAACGAAAGCTCGTTGAGATGTTTGTAGCCACTCTCCCGGGGGTCTATTATGAGAAATTGGTCAGCGGTATGTCAGGGAGTTTCTCAGATCTCATCATTACTGGGGAGCACGTGGAAAATGGGATCAAATTGGGGAAAATTCAAGGTGGTGATTTATCCTCAGCTGGAGGAGGAAAGAAACCATATGGTAGCAAAAGGCGTGAAGAAGAGACGAGCGCCGTGTCTAACGCTCGAAGGAAGGGTAAAGGCCAGCGCCAGAAGGTGGCTAGCATAACCATCCCTGCTGTCCAACAACCCCAGCCACAGCAGCAGCAGCAGCAGCCAAACCAGCAAGGGTACAAAAAGTATCAGAACCGGGCACCTCTGTCAAGTCGTCACCTCGAGACGCCGCCCATGACTTATGCTCAGCTGTTACAAACTCTGCTTCAGTTACAGCTAGTCCAGAAGAGAACCCTGGCTCCCTTGACAGGGGCACCTCCGCAGGGTTATGATGTGAATGCAACATGTGATTTTCACTCAGGGGCGCCCGGCCACACGATAGAAAACTGCAAAGCCTTCAAGCACAAGGTGCAAGATATGGTGGATGCTAAGATCATCAATTTCTCAGATAATGTGCCGAATGTCACAAAGAACCCTATGCCGAACCATAGGGGAGGTGGGGTGAATGCCATTATTAAAGAAGAGGATCTAGATGTGTTGACTGACGTCAAGGAGCTGAAGACACCGCTTAGCTTCGTTAAAGCCAAGCTGATGAAGAAAGGCTTCTTTCCAGGCTGTGGAGAATTGTGTATAGGCTGTGCGACCTGTCCTGATGGATGTGAACAGTTGATAGTGGGGATTCAGAGTCTGATGACCGAAGGAATCTTGCAGTTTAGCCGAAGGGCCAAATGTGGAGAGGTAATGCTGAAGCAAGATGATGAGGTTGCCACCATCACCATCCCTCGCCAGACGATAACCATTTCTGCACCCAGGCCGCCCACAATTACCATCACCAAGGCCGGGCCGATACCTTTTGAAAGCACCAATGCTGTCCCATGGCATTATGGGGCAGACGTCTACTGTAACAGACAGAAGTTGGAACTAGAACCATCGGGGCAGTCGGTGGATAACCTAGTGGGAATTGGCGGAATCACGCGCATCGGAAGAGTATTTGCTCCACCTGAGGTTGTGGCGGACAAAGCAGACAAAGCTAAGGAAACTGATAAGGGAAAGAGTAAAGTCGTTGAGGAAACCCCTCGTGGGGTAGAGAAGGACTTACTTGTAAAGGACGCTGAAGAGTTCATGAGGTTGATCAAGAAGAGTGATTAGAAGATCGTGGATCACCTCCATCAAACACCCTCGAAAATTTCAATCCTGAATTTGTTGCTGTGTTCAGAGTCACATCGCAACGCGCTGTTAAAGGTTTTGAATGCCACGTATGTACCGCAGGAAATCTCGGTCAACCAGTTGGAAGGGGTAGTAGCCCACGTGAATGCTGGAAACGGATTAGGGTTCACTGACCTGGAGCTGACGCCGAAGGGAAGAAACCACAACAGTGCCCTGCACATCTCGATAGAGTGTAGGGGAACGATTATGTCACATGTGTTGGTAGACACTGGGTCATCGCTCAATGTTCTTCCGAAGAAAGCATTGATGAAGTTAGATACTCGAGGGTTGATTTGCACCCCCAGTGATCTGGTTGTGAAGACGTTCGATGGTACCAAGCGTCATGTCTTTGGAGAGGTAACTCTGCCGATCCAAGTTGGACCGGAAACTTTCGACGCAGTCTTCTACATCATGGACATCATGCCAGCCTACAGCTGTCTCTTAGGCTGGCCATGGATCCATTCTGCTGGTGTCGTGACTTCCACGTTGCACCAGAAGCTCAAGTATGCTGTCGGAGGCAGCATTGTAACTGTATGTGGCGAGGAAGACATAATGGTGAGCCATTTGTCGTCCTTCAAATATGTTGAGATGGATGGGGAAATCCACGAAACCCTATGTCAGGCATTTGAAGCTGTTAAGGTCAAGGACGTGACTCCTGTACTGATTGAGAAACCAGAGATGACTCTCTCTTCCTTCAAGGAAGCCCGGGCCGTTGTTCAAGCCGGATCTACCCCAGGCTGGGGGTGAATTCTAGAAATACCTAACAAACAGGACAAGTTTGGGTTAGGATACTCTCCTAGGGCTGAAGCCTTCTCTTCTCACAGTGCGTCGCGAGGTAAAGGGCCGATCCAGTTTACCAGTGGCGGGGTGATATTTGAAAGTGTCAACGCAGTGTCTGAAGATGGCAAAGACAACGATTGTGACCTGGATTCCTGGATCCAGCCAAGCAAACCAGGCCAGAGCCTCAACAACTGGTCCATCAGGGATATCATCCAAGTGACAGGCAAAGAGTAATGATTTACTTTCTCCAATTATTGTACAACCCTATGTCCTACCCGGGGCATGGTGGTTTTATTGTCAGGGCCTTGTTTGATTATGTACATGCATTTTACCAATAAATCAAAAGGCGTTTTTCTTCGCATTCAAATGTTGTGATCTCTGTTATTCCTGTTTTATATTTGTTTTGAAAAACAATAAAATGGCAATAGGGTTTGTGCTAACCTGCATATCCTTGTTTTAAGCTTAACCCTTGTTATTGCAGGATCCACATAGCAGATGACATCGACTTTGGACCTTCTACGACTCACTTCGACTTTGATTTCCTGATCTATCAAGCCGAAGAAGAGATTGATGAAGACGAAGACCTTCCCGAAGAGTTGGCCCGCTTGTTGAAATAAGAAGAGAAAGTTATTCTGCCTCATGAGGAAGAGATTTAGATTGTGAATCTGGGTTCTGAGGAACTGGTCAGGAACGTCAGGATAGGGGCTGCATTGCAGAGTGATGTAAAGCAGAGATTGGTCGAGATGCTGAGAGAGTATAGTGACATCTTTGCTTGGTCATACGAAGATATGCTCGGACTTGATACTGACATCGTGGTCCATCACTTGCCGCTGCGAGAAGATTGTCCTCCTATTAAGCAGAAGCTTAGGAGGACACGACCAAATATGGCCGTTAAGATCAAAGAAGAAGTGCAAAAGCAGCTTGATGCTGGCTTCTTAACGGTCACTACTTACCCTCCGTGGGTCGCCAACATAGTGCCTGTACCGAAGAAGGACGGTAAGGTGCGAATGTGCGTTGATTATCGGGATTTGAATAGGGCGAGCTCTAAAGATGATTTCCCACTCCCTCATATTGATGTGTTGGTCGACAATACCGTTCAGTTCTCCGTGTTTTCGTTCATGGATGGTGTCTCTAGCTACAATCAGATCAAGATGGCGCCAGAGGACATGGAGAAAACTACGTTTATTACGCCTTGGGGAACATTCTGCTACAAGGTAATGCCTTTCGGTCTGAAGAACGCAGGGGCCACTTACCAACGAGCAATGGTTACTTTGTTTCATGACATGATTCATCATGAGATTGAAGTCTATGTTGATGACATGATTGCGAAGTCCCAAACGGAGGAGGGACATCTGGTCAATTTGCTGAAGCTTTTTGAGAGGCTTAGGAAGTTCAGGTTGAGGCTGAATCCTAAGAAGTGTACTTTCGGAGTACGGTCGGGAAAACTACTGGGGTTTATTGTGAGTGAAAGAGGCATGGAGGTTGATCCTGCGAAGATAAAAGCAATACAAGAAATGCCAGCGCTAAAGACTGAAAAAGAAGTTCGTGGTTGTTGCACCCCAAAATTCGCCCAGCATTTTCTTTACCTAGCTAATGTTTCATTTCATGCACATTAGCATTATCATTTGCATTTCATTGACATGTATGCAGGAGATCAAGAGGTATGATTACCAATAAAGAGCTACACAAGACTTTGAAGCTAGCTAAGAAGGTTGTTCAAATGTTCAAAGGTTGATATCCTTGTCAGAGAAGTTAAAAGATCCTCAGAGAGAGTGATTGAAGCCAAGAGGGTGTGTCTCCTAACTTGAGAGTTGTGGGAAGTCATCAGATGATTCTGAAGCCATGAAGTTAGACTTGAGGTATTGAGAGAGCTCATGAGAAGTGTTGAAGATCACTTTGAGGCCTAGACAAGTCATTGTGCAAGATTGAGAAGCCTCAGCCATGAGTGGTGCAATTAGGGTTTGACTGGGTCAACCCTAAGTCAACTGATGGTTTGAACAAGGTTGAGGCCTAATTCAAGAGCCATGTGATCATGGATTGGTGAATTGAGATGTTATAAGGATTATTCAAAGGTCAACTCATCATGATTGAAGAGTTTGAGAAGATTCAAGCTAGGGTTTCTAAGGCTTGACAGTGTAAAATCCCCTAGTTTGACCCCTATCTTCAAGGCAATTTAGCTCAAGATTTGATTGTCATCTCATCTTTCCCCCAACATGATTGTTGTATAGCATGATCTTAGCTTTAATTTGAGTGCTAGAAGTCCTTTATAGGATTTGTAGAACTCAAGTTATGACTTTGACAAGTTACAGGTCATCTGAGGTATGTGAATTTGGATCTTGAAAGTTGTCCAACTTGAATGAAACTTTTGCCCTAGAAGGATGATTCCTATGAACTTTTGGTCAACATGAATGTTGTTCCTTATCCTCTTAGATTTCTAGATAGTACTAGAAGTCCTTGATAGGATTTGTAGAACTCAAGTTATGGCTTTGATAAGTCAAGGGCATTTTGGTCATTTGGAGATTATAGGTCATTTCAAGCATAAGGCCATAACTCCTATTTCCAAGCTTCAAATGGGAAAATGTTCAACATCAAACTTGTTCAAAATGATGTTTTAAGGCTAACCAAGAGGTCATGAGAGGTTGGAATTGCTTGTAGCTCAAAGTTGCAAAAATGGCTTAAAATAAGGGTGATTTTCAAATGAACCAAAGAGGGAAAGTGGTATTTTTGATCTACATGTCCAAACCAAGGCATGTAATATGTCATTTTGATTCTAAAACACATTTTAAGAACATTGGTATTGCCACAATTGCGACTTGAGGTTTAGTTTGTGGACTTGCTTTGAAAAGTAGTTACTTACATCATAAGTAACATTTGCCAAACCAAAATTCAAGGCATGACCAAGGCTTTTTTCAATCCAAACACATCTAAAATACCATTAGGAGAGAAATTGGAAGAGAATGAGGGTGAATACAAGCTGCTAGCAGAACTGGTATGACCATGGCATGTGATTGAACTTCTCATGACATGAGAAGTTGAATTTCTCATTAGAAAGATCTAGAGCTTTCTAGATCATCCATACATGTTCTATATATGATGATAAGGTGATCCAAGGCCAGGGTTGGTGATAATTGAAGGAGAGAATAGAGATTGAGATTGGAAAATTCTTGTTTGCAACTGAATTCGGTTACACCATTTTCTTCACTTTCCATCCATTTTCTTGATTGCAATCACTTCCATGGATGCTAGTGAATGATTCCAGATCATAATCAAGGCAAATTCATGGCTGATTGGTGTTCTTGATCTCAGATTTTATCACCTGCAACTCAGAGTTGTTTCCAAGAATCCAGAGCATTTCCATCCATTTCATTGCATACAGAAGCTTGGAATTGATTCATTGAAGGAGTCTGGAGCATTTGAAGGCTTGATTTGAAGGTTTACTACCTCTTTGCACGCGAAATTCTCAGGTTAGTAACTTTCAATCTCCAGCTTCAATTAGGTAGAATTAAGAAGAATTAGGATGTTAGATGCATTGTGGATTGATGTGGGAAGGTTTACGGATCATTAATTTGAGAGTTAGTAACCAATTAGGGTTGTTACCATTTTCGGTTGAGAAGGTGTTCTTGCGAATCTTGAGGTTTTAGATTGAATTAAGGGCATGAATGGACTCCTTGTGAGATTTGGGACAAGTTTCATTAAGGAATCGTGGCCAATGGTGGATTCTATGGCAAGTTAGGGTTGTGAGATGATGACCGGAGAATGTCACCGGCGGTGACTTTGGGCGCGCAGGTGACCTGAGTTTCAGGGATTCAAATTGGGGAAGATGATCCCAGAGCCATTGGATCATAGTTTGACTTGGACTAAAGACCTCATCCAACGGCCACGCGTGCATGAAATTTGTGAAGGATTTCTGAACTAAATGGAACGCTGCGTTTCATTTAAGTTGTGGTTTTGGGCTTAAGTCAGGATTGATAACCACACCCCCTTTGTGGCCCAGTCTGGGAAATGAACTGAATTGCTTTGCTATCCACACCACGCATTTATCATTTTTATTTGGATTTTCTATTATTTTTCGTTTTATTCATGGTTAGTGATTAATCCATAAAAAATGGAAAAATAACTCAATTAATCCTATTCTTTTTGCTATGGATTCATGATTGAATCTAGTATTTTTTAGATAAAAAATATTATTATTCCATGCATTTTATGATTTTATGGGATTTTTTACATTTTAATTGATATTAAAATAATCATGTTTGATGCTTGATATTGGTGAATTTGGTTTGATCATGTGATGATGATTTTGGCCTTAATTTTTTGTGAGTAGTTAGCATAGATGTGCATGCTCCCCATAGATATTTCTCACATTTTTGTGATGAATATAAATGGTAGTTTTAGGTTGAAACTTTAAGAGCTCCATTTTTAAGGTTTATGGTTGATACTTTGTGGTTTGGATTTTATTTTTAGGACTTGGTAGATGATTCAACCTCTAATTTTTGTAGGGTAGATTCATGATTGAATTAGGGTCCCTTAGGAATTTTTGTAGGAATTTTCAATGTAGTTTTCTATTTTTGTTTGATTTTAGTTTAGATACTAACTTTAGGTGATTCTAATGCACTAATTCAACTAGATTGACTTCTTTAGTTCCCTTAGATTAGGGTTCTCTCTCTCTTGCTCTTGGATGATGTTGAAGAAAAGTTGAAGATGCAATGGATTGCTTGAAGAAGCTTGGATGTGAAGATCTCCCCTTCTTTTGGTAGTGTTGATTAGGTGCTAAGATTAGGGTATGTAGGCAGAGCTTCTAGATAGATTCTCTTCCTTCATAAACATGGATGATGTTAATCACTTCCATTCTTCCCTATGATGTAAGGTCCCTTTGTAAAGGCCTAATCCCTCCTTTGGTAGTATGTGTGTCTCTTTGCAAGTTGGTAGAACCTTTGAGGGTCCCTTTCTCTGATGATAGGATGCTTAGTGGTGACCTTTGGTCTTCACTCTGCTACCGATCATCCAAACTTTGATCTTGATGGATGCATCTTTCTCCCTTGTTAGAGGATGCATCTTGATGGATGCATCTTTCTCACAGAGAGGTGCTGAAGGCGAGTTAACTGCTAAAGCACGGCTAAGGTTTAAGGCACTCGAGTACAAGATGAGGAACTTCGAGAACCAGAACACTATGGGCGTTGACATGTCCAAGTTGGGACTGATTGCTGATTTCAAGGTGCCTCCCAAGTTCAAAGTACCTGACTTTGAAAAGTACAAGGGCACCACTTGCCCTCGCGTCCATCTGAGATCATATTACAGAAAAATGTCCGCTCATTCTGAGGACGAGAAGTTGCTGATGCACTTCTTTCAGGACACTCTGTCTGGGCCATCCCTCGAATGGTACATGAGTCTGGAACCTACCAGTGTGCGCACGTGGAAGGAACTTGCTGAAGCATTCGTGAACCACTACCAATATAACAGTGACTTGGCTCCGAACCGAGCCCAACTGCAGAATCTGTCACAAAGGAACAACGAAGGGTTCAAGGAATACGCCCAGCGGTGGCGTGAGTTGGCAGCTAGGGTTCAGCTGCCGATGGTTGAACGCGAGCTTGTTGAAATGTTCGTAGCCACCCTCCCAGGGGTTTATTACGAGAAATTGGTCAGTAGTATGTCTGGAAGCTTCTCAGATCTTATTATCATGGGTGAGCACGTTGAGAATGGGATCAAACTGGGGAAAATTCAAGGTGATCTGTCCTCAGCTGGGGGGGGGGGGGGAAAGAAACCATATGGTGGCAAAAGGCGGGAAGGAGAGACGAGCGCCGTGTCCAATGCTCGAAGAAAAGGCAAAGGCCCTCACCAGCAGGTGGCCAGTATAACTATCCCCGCTGTCCAACAACCCCAGCCACAGCAGCAGCAGCAGCAGCAGCCGAATCAACAAGGGTACAGAAAGTATTAGAACAGGGCACCTCTATCGAGCCGTCACCTCGAGGCACCGCCCATGTCCTATGCTCAGCTATTACAGACTCTGCACCAGTTACAGCTGATCCAGAAGAGAACCCTGGCTCCCTTGACAGGGGCACCTCCTCCAGGTTACGATGCGAATGCGACTTGCGAATTTCACTCAGGGGCACCAGGCCACACAATAGAAAACTGCAAAGCCTTCAAGCACAAGGTGCAGGATATGGTGGACGCTAAGATCATCAATTTCTCAGATAATGTGCCAAACGTCATGAAGAACCCCATGCCGAATCATAGGGGAGGTGGAGTAAATGCCATTATTGAAGACGAGAGCTTGGATTTGTTGACTGACGTCAGAGATCTGAAGACACCGCTTACTTCATTAAAGCTAAGCTGATGAAAAGGGGTTTCTTTCTAGGTTGTGGAGAGTTATGTAAGGGTTGTGCGACGAGGCCTGATGGATGTGAACAGTTGATAGAGGGGATTCAAAGTCTGATGACCGAAGGAATCCTGCAGTTTAGCCGAAAGGCTGAAAGAAGATCGGGAGAGGTAATGCTGAAGCAAGATGATGAGGTCGCCACCATCACCATCCCCCGCCGGACGATAACTATTTCTGCGCCCAGGCCGCCCATAATTACTATCACCAAAGCTGGGCCGATACCCTTCGAAAGCACCAATGATGTCCCATGGCATTACGGGGCAGACGTCTACTGCAACGGACAGAAGTTGGAATTGGAACCCTTAGGGTCACGTGTGGATAACCTAGTGGGCATTAGCGGAATTACTCGCAGCGGAAGGGTGTTCGCTCCACCTGAGGTTGTGGTAGACAAAGCAGACAGAGCTGACGCAACTGATAAAGGGAAGAGTAAAGTCGTTGAAGAGATCCCTCGTGGGGTAGAAAAAGACTTACTTGTTAAAGACGCCGAAGAGTTTATGAGACTGATTAAGAAAAGTTACTACAAGATCGTGGATCATCTCCATCAAACACCCTCAAAAATTTCCATCCTGAATCTGTTGTTGTATTCTGAGGCACATCACAAAGCATTGCTGAAGGTGTTGAATGCCACGTATGTACCGTAGGAAATCTCGGTCAACCAGTTGGAAGGGGTCGTAGCCCACGTGAATGCTGGAAATGGGTTAGGGTTAACTGACCTGGAGCTGACGCTGAAGGGGAGGAATCACAATAGCGCCATGCACATCTCGATAGAGTGTAGGGGAACGATTATGTCTCATGTGTTGGTGGACACAGGGTCGTCGCTCAATGTTCTTCCGAAGAAAGCATTGATGAAGTTGGATACTCGTGGATTGATTTGCACGCCCAGTGATCTGGTTGTGAAAGCGTTCGATGGAACCAAACGTCATGTTTTCGGGGAAGTGACGTTACCGATCCAAGTTGGGCCGGAAACATTCGACGCGGTCTTTTACATTATGGACATCATGCCTGCCTACAGCTGTCTCTTGGGCCGGCCATGGATCCATTCTGCGGGTGCCGTGACCTCCACGTTGCACCAGAAACTCAAGTATGCTGTCGGAGGTAGCATCGTGACCGTATGTGGCGAGGAAGATATAATGGTGAGCCATTTGTCGTCCTTCAAGTACGTTGAGATGGATGGGGAAATCCACGAAACCCTATGCCAGGCGTTCGAAGCTGTTAAAGTCAAGAACGTAGCTCCTGCAATCACTGAAAAGCCAGAGATGACTCTCTCTTCCTTCAAGGAAGCCCGGGCCGTTGTGCAAGCCGGATCTACCCCAGGCTGGGGGCAAATTCTAGAGATACCTAACAAGCAAGACAAGTTTGGGTTGAGATATTCTCCTGCGGCTGAAGCCTCCTCTTCTAGCAGTGCCTCGCGAGGTAAAGAGCCGATCCAGTTTACCAGTGGCGGGGTGATATTTGAAAGCGTCAACGCAGTGTCTGAAGACGGCGAAGATAGCGACTGCAACCTGGACTCTTGGATCCAGCCAAGCAAACCAGGCGAGAGCCTCAACAACTGGTCCGTCAGGGATATCATCCAAGTGGCAGGAAAAGAGTAATGATTTACTTTTTCCAATCATTATACAACCCTATGTCCTACCCGGGGCATAGTGGTTTT
Source organism: Lathyrus sativus (assembly GCA_963859935.3). Lineage (NCBI taxonomy): Eukaryota > Viridiplantae > Streptophyta > Magnoliopsida > Fabales > Fabaceae > Lathyrus > Lathyrus sativus. The sequence goes on along the minus strand of OZ012740.1, from coordinate 200,797,846 downwards.
ATTGTCAGGGCCTTGTTTGATTATGTACATGCATTTTACCAATAAATCAAAAAGCGTTTTTCTTCGTATTCAAATATTGTGATCTCTGTTATTCCTGTTTTATATTTGTTTTGAAAAACAATAAAATGGCAATGGGGTCTGTGCTAACTTGCATATCCTTGTTTTAAGCTTAACCCTTGTTATTGCAGGATCCACGTAGCAGATGACATCGACTCTGGACCTTCTACGACTCACTTCGACTTCGATTGCCCGACCTATCAAGCCGAAGAAGAGATTGATGAAGACGAAGACCTTCCCGAAGAGCTGGCCCGCTTGTTGAAACAAGAAGAGAAAGTGATTCTGCCTCACGAAGAAGAAATTGAGATTGTGAATCTGGGTTCTGAAGAACTTGTCAGAAACGTCAGGATAGGGGCCGCATTGCAGAGTGATATCAAGCAGAGATTGGTCGAGATGCTAAGAGAGTATAGTGACATCTTTGCTTGGTCATACGAGGATATGCCCGGACTTGATACTGACATCGTGGTCCACCACTTGCCGCTGCGAGAAGATTGTCCTCCCGTCAAGCAGAAGCTTAGGAGGACACGACCAGATATGGCCGTTAAGATCAAAGATGAAGTGCAAAAGCAGCTTGATGCTGGCTTCTTAGCGGTCACTACTTACCCTCCGTAGGTCGCCAACATAGTGCCTGTACCGAAGAAGGACGGTAAGGTACGAATGTGCGTCGATTATCGGGATTTGAATAGGGCGAGCCCTAAAGATGATTTCCCACTGCCTCATATCGATGTGTTGGTCGACAATACAGCTCAGTTCTCCGTATTTTCGTTCATGGATGGCTTCTCCGGTTACAATCAGATCAAGATGGCGCCGGAGGACATGGAGAAAACTACGTTTATCACCCCTTGGGGAACATTTTGCTACAAGGTAATGCCTTTCGGTCTGAAGAACGTAGGGGCCACTTACCAACGAGCAATGGTTACTTTGTTTCATGATATGATTCATCATGAGATTGAGGTCTATGTTGATGACATGATTGCGAAGTCCCAAACGGAGGAAGGACATCTGGTCAATTTGCTGAAGCTTTTTGAGAGGCTTAGGAAGTTCAGGTTGAGGCTGAATCCTAACAAGTGCACTTTCGGAGTACGTTCCGGAAAACTACTGGGGTTTATCGTGAGTGAAAGAGGCATTGAGGTTGATCCTGCGAAAATAAAAGCGATACAAGAAATGCCAGCGCCGAAAACAGAAAAAGAAGTTCGTGGTTTCTTGGGCAGAATAAACTACATTGCAAGGTTTATTTCTCAGCTCACAGCCACGTGTGAACCGATATTCAAACTGCTAAAGAAAGATCAGACGATTATCTAGAACGAGGATTGCCAGAAGGAATTCGATAAAATAAAGCAATATCTACAGGAACCTCCGATCTTGATACCCCCAGTGGCTGGACGACCCTTAATCATGTACTTGACAGTTCTTGAGAATAGTATGAGGTGTGTTCTCGGTCAGCACGACGAGACGGGCAGAAAGGAGCATGCCATTTACTAGTTGAGTAAAAAATTCACAAACTGTGAATCTCGCTACTCGATGCTGGAGAAAACATGCTGTGCACTAGCATGGGCTGCCAAACGTTTACGACAGTACATGCTCAATCACACAACCATGCTAATTTCGAAGATGGATCCGATCAAGTACGTCTTCGAGAAGCAAGCGCTTTCGGGCAGGATTGCCAGATGGCAAATGGTGTTGACGGAATATGACATTCAGTACATTTCCTAGAAGGCCATCAAGGGAAGCGTATTGTCTGAATACTTTGCCGAACAGTCGATCGAAGATTATCATCCGATGAAATTTGAATTCCCTGATGAGGATATCATGTTTCTCAAAGCAAAGGATTGCGATGAACCGCTGCCCGACGAGGGGCCAGATAGGAAATCCCAATGGAAATTGATATTTGACGGGGCGGTTAATTCTTATGGAAGTGGCATAGGGGCAATTATCACGACTCCCCATGGATCCCACATCCCATTTACTGCAAGACTGACGTTTCTGGTCACCAATAATGAAGCAGAATATGAAGCTTGCATCATGGGTCTAGAAGAAGCAATTGATTTGAGAATCAAGAACCTAGATGTATACGGTGACTCGGCGCTTGTGATTAACCAGATTAAAGGGGAGTGGGAGACTCGTCAATTGAATTTGGTGCCGTACAAGAACTATGCCAGAAGGCTGCTTTCGTTCTTTGATCGAGTGGAACTCTATCATGTGCCCAGGGCCGAGAATCAGATGGCTGATGCCTTAGCCACGTTGGCTTCAATGTATAAAGTCAATTTTTGGAATGAAGCTCCAAGAATTGTCCTTTCTCGTCTTGATAGACCTACATTTGTCTTTGCGATCGAGGGAGCCGCCGATGGCAAGCCATGGTTCCATGATATCTAGACTTTCCTTATGACTAAGGAGTATCCTGCGGGAGCGTCAACCCAGGATAAGAAGACTCTGAGGAGGCTGTCTGGAAATTTGTATCTCAATCCTGATGGAGTTTTGTATAAAAGAAACCATGATCTCATGCTACTCAGATGTGTAGATGAGAAAGAAGCGAGTATGCTCATGGAAGAAGTCCATGAAGGCACATTTGGTATGCACGTCGGCGGGCATGCTATGACAAGAAAGATCCTGAGAGCAGGATACTACTGGCTGACGATGGAGTCGGATTGCTTTAAATTCGCAAAGAGATGTCATAAATGCCAGATTTATGCTGATAAGATTCACGTGCCGCCGTGCCCGTTAAATGTCATGTCCTCCCCGTGGCCGTTCTCCATGTGGGGCATTGACATGATAGGCAAGATCGAGCCCACTGCATCTAACGGTCATCGATTCATTCTAGTAGCTATCGACTACTTCACCAAGTGGGTGGAGGCAGCCTCGTACGCTAATGTGACCAAGCAGGTGGTGGCTAAATTCATAAAGAGGGACATCATCTATCGTTACGGAATTCCCGAGCGGATCATTACTGATAATGGTTCGAATCTGAATAACAAGATGATGAAGGAGCTGTGCCAGAGTTTCAAGATTGAACATCACAACTCATCTCCTTACCGGCCGAAGATGAATGGCACCGTGGAAGCGGCCAATAAGAACATCAAGAAGATTGTGCAGAAGATGGTTGTGACCTATAAGGATTGGCACGAGATGCTGCCATTTGCATTGCACGGTTATCGTACCACGATGCGTACGTCAACCGGGGCAACTCCTTTCTCCTTGGTGTACGGTATGGAAGTTGTCCTACCGTTAGAAGTGGAGATCCCTTCTTTGCGAGTTTTGGTTGACGTGAAACTCGATGAGGCAGAATGAATTAAGAACCGACTAAATCAACTCAGCCTGATGGATGAGAAGAGATTAGCATCGATTGCGTATGGTCGTCTGTACCAAAGCCGAATGAAGAAAGCTTATGACAAGAAGGTGCGTCCTAGGAGCTTTCAGACGGGTGATCTTGTCCTGAAGAAGATTCTTCCTCCACACTCCGATCACCGGGGCAAGTGGACTCCCAATTATGAAGGTCCATATGTTGTACAAAAGGTTTTCACTGGAGGAGCCTTAGTGCTATCCACCATGGACGGTGAAGATTTTGCATCCCCGGTGAACGCGGACGCAGTTAAAAAATACTTTGCTTAAAGAATGACCCGCTGGAAAGAAAAAGAATATCCAGGCAAAAATGGGGCATCCCGGCGAACCATAAAAAAGGAAAAAGGTTCGAGCAAAAATTAGGGATATAAAGAAAAGAATGTACACCCGCAAAGTCGAAAACCCGGATGGGCGACTTTCGCAAAAAAGGGTATCCCGGTGAATCGAAAACCCGAAAGGGCGATTCAGGAAAAAGTTAGGGATTTGAAAAAGCAAATGACTGCGTTCCGTGTATGGACTGTATTTGTTTAGTGGTTTGGAAGACCTGAGGGCCATTTATCTGAATCAATCTCTTCTGAAGCTGAAGCGTCGAAGAAGTATCGAAGTCGAGTGGGTCATAGAGGGATCAACTCATGGTGTTCGTCTACGCCTCATTGTCGATATTTGTGTATATACTGATGTATATTTATGTTTTATTTTTGCGCAACTTCCTCATTCCAGGAGCTTGCATCTGTTGTAAAACATTTTTACCCATTCAGGGGTTCGTCATCAATAAAATGTATACTATTCAGCAATTTTGTTTGTTTGTTTAGCATCTATCTGTTTTGTTTGCGAAAAAAGAACGCCGATGTTTTTGATAAAATGCGCACACATAAACTTACTGGCCTAGGCCACTGGTTGTTGAAACAATGAATTACTTGAACATTGGCACAAGATGATAACCTTGATAGGTCCCTTTGAGAAGGGTATCTTGTCTGTTTGTTCGTGTTGTTGCAGGTGTAGCATATACCAGGCAGTACGCCGTATGCATCCCCAAGCAGGATGATTCCTTCTTCTCCAGCAAGTTCAGTAGCACCTCTCCACAGAGTCTGAACATGAGATTGTAAGCATTGACATGTTTCCCCAAGCAGAGAAGATTCTCTCCCCAATCAGATGCATCCTGAAGGAATGTCATCTTCCCAGCTGAGTCATATACTGAAGCACGCAGCACCCAATAGTACAGACTGAAGTCTCCAGTGGAATTGAAATTCCCCGCAAAGTTGTACTCTCCCCTGCAAGCAGGATGATTCCTTCTTCCCCAGCCGAGCTGGCAAATCTCCAAGAGAGCCGAGTCCTGGGGAGCCGTTGAGGCCATGATTGGTTCTCCCCAGTAGAGTAGCTGATGCTGTATTTCCCCACCGGAGTCGTTATCTCCAGGAAAGTTTTGCCGCGAAGGCCGTGTAGTTTATTTCTACGATTGATATCGTTTTCCTCAGCAGTTTTTGGTTTGAATGCCTAGATGGGCAGGTCCAGGTTCTCGTAGAGCTTTATTCCCCTGCAGCAGTGGACTGAAGATCATTTCCCCAGGCGGAGTCCAATTGAGATTGGTGTGACTTCTTCTCCTCGGTAGGATGATTCCTCCTCTCCACCAGAGTGGTTCTCCCTCCTTGACAGGAGGATTCTCCCTTCAGCATTTATTTTGCTAATGGGGTCGTAGCATTGTGCATGATTGCATAGCATTTACCCTAAACGCGTAGCATTTCCACCGTGTGGAGCATTGCGCAATTGTCAAACATATGCATATGAATCATGAGCTAGGTTGTTACCGTTCTTGTTTTGCAGGTGCTCCCCGGCAGGGTGTTTGCTCAGGATGATTCCTGAAATCTCGGAAGAGTTAGGTGGCTCAAGATGATTCTTGAATTCCCCAGCAAAGTCGTTTGCCCAAGATGATTCTTGAATTCCTCAGCGAAGTTGATTGCTTAAGATGATTCTTAAAATCCCTAGTGAAGTCGCCAGAGTTGGATGCTCAAGTTGATGCTTAAAGTCCCCGACAGAGTGTTTGCTCAGGATGATTCCTGAAATCTCCAGCAGAGTTATTGGTTCAGGATGATTCTTGAAGTCTCCGGCGGAGTTATTTGTCCAAGATGATTCTTGAAGTCCTCAGCAGAGTTGATTCCCCTAGAATGATTTCTGGATCCCCGAAGCAAAGTTACTTGATAGTTCTCCAGAATCTCCAGCGGAGATGCGTCATCCCCAGTAGGTTTCTGAACAGCGAAGTTGAAACTTCCCTTAAAGACTTGATGATTGAAGTCCAACCGTATTAACGAAGCAGTTCTCTCAGCTGATGTGGAGTGCCTGATGGCAGAAGTTTGGATATCCCCAATTGGTTCATGATTGAATGAGAATTCTATGCCCGATGGCATGATTAACTTGATTGTTGACCTGATGAGTCCCGAGGAATCTTGATGCCTGACGGCATGATCGACCATGTATCACTAGTTACCGTGTGACCAATTCCCCAGCTAGTTGCCGTGCAGCTAATATTCCAGTTTTCGAAGATTTGTTCCCATCAGAGTACCGTGTACTTGTGCAGTTGGCAAATTTCCGGGTTTGTCGGTATTCAACTGTCTCACACCTTGATTGTTTGAGAGTCGTTCGCTTCTCACCCAGTCAGGTCCAAGCCGTTTGAATAGGGGCAGCTGTTGCACCCCAAAATTTGCCCAGCATTTTCTTTACCTAGCTTATGTTTCATTTCATGCACATTAGCATTATCATTTGCATTTCATTGACATGTATGCAGGAGATCAAGAGGTATGATTACCAATCAAGAGCTACACAAGACTTTGAAGCTAGATAAAAAGGTTGTTCAGATGTTCAAAGGTTGATATCCTTGTCAGAGAAGTTAAAAGATCCTCAGAGAGAGTGATTGAAGTCAAGAGGGTGTGTCTCCTAACTTGAGAGTTATGGGAAGTCATCAGATGATTCTGAAGCCATGAAGTTAGACTTGAGGTCTTGAGAGAGCTCATGAGAAGTGTTGAAGATCACTTTGAGGCCTAGACAAGTCATTGTGGAAGATTGAGAAGCCTCAGCCATGAGTGGTGCAATTAGGGTTTGACTGGGTCAACCCTAGGTCAACTGATGGTTTGAACAAGGTTGAGGCCTAATTCAAGAGCCATGTGATCATGGATTGGTGCATTGAGATGTTATAAGGATGATTCCAAGTTCAACTCATCATGATTGAAGAGTTTGAGAAGATTCAAGCTAGGGTTTCTAAGGCTTGACAGTGTAAAATCCCCTAGTTTGACCCCTATCTTCAAGGCAATTTAGCTCAAGATGTGATTGTCATCTCATCTTTCCCCCAACATGATTGTTGTGGAGCATGATCTTAGCTTTAATTTTAGTGCTAGAAGTACTTGATAGGATTTGTAGAACTCAAGTTATGACTTTGACAAGTTACAGGTCATCTGAGGTATGTGAATTTGGAGCTTGAAAATTGTCCAACTCGAATGAAACTTTTGCCCTAGAAGGATGATTCCTATGAACTTTTGGTCAACATGAATGTTGTTCCTTATCCTCTTATCTTTCTAGAGAGTACTAGAAGTCCTTGATAGGATTTGTAGGACTCAAGTTATGGCTTTGATAAGTCAAGGGCATTTTGGTCATTTGGAGATTATAGGTCATTTCAAGCATAAGGCCATAACTCCTATTTCCAAGCTTCAAATAGGAAAATGTTCAACATCAAACTTGTTCAAAAAAATGTTTTAAGGCTAACTAAGAGGTCATGAGAGGTTGGAATTGCTTTTAGCTCAAAGTTGCAAAAATGGCTTAAAATAAGGGTGATTTTCAAATGAACCAAAGAGGGAAATTGGTATTTTTGATCTACATGTCCAAACCAAGGCATGTAATATGTCATTTTGATTCTAAAACACATTTTAAGAACATTGGTATTGCCACAATTTCGGCTTGAGGTTTAGTTTGTGGACTTGCTTTGAAAAGTAGTTACTTACATCATAAGTAACATTTGCCAAACCAAAATTCAAGGCATAACCAAGGCTTTTTTCAATCCAAACACATCCAAAATACCATTAGGAGAGAATTTGGAAGAGAATGAGGGTGAATACAAGCTGCTAGCAGAACTGGTATGACCATGGCATGTGATTGAACTTCTCATGACATGAGAAGTTGAATTTCTCATTAGAAGGATCTAGAGCTTTCTAGATCATCCATACATGTTCTATATATGATGATGAGGTGATCCAAGGCCAGGGTTGGTGATAATTGAAGGAGAGAATAGAGATTGAGATTGGAAAATTCTTGTTTGCAACTGAATTCGGTTACACCATTTTCTTCACTTTCCATCCATTTTCTTGATTGCAATCACTTCCATGGATGCTAGTGAATGATTCCAGATCATAATCAAGGCAAATTCATGGCTGATTGGTGTTCTTGATCTCAGATTTTGTCACCTGCAACTCAGAGTTGGTTCCGAGAATCCAGAGCATTTCCATCCATTTCATTGCATACAGAAGCTTGGAATTGATTCATTGAAGGAGTCTGGAGCATTTGAAGGCTTGATTTGAAGGTTTACTACCTCTGTGCACACGAAATTCCCAGGTTAGTAACTTTCAATCTCCAGCTTCAATTAGGTAGAATTAAGAAGAATTAGGATGTTAGATGCATTGTGGATTGATGTGGGAAGGTTTACGGATCATTAATTTGAGAGTTAGTGACCAATTATGGTTGTTACCATTTTCGGTTGAGAAGGTGTTCTTGCGAATCTTGAGGTTTTAGATTGAATTAAGGGCATGAATGGACTCCTTGTGAGATTTGGGACAAGTTTCATTAAGGAATCGTGGCCAACGGTGGATTCTATGGCAAGTTAGGATTGTGAGATGACGACCGGAGAATGTCATCGGCGGTGACTTTGGGCGCGCAGGTGACCTGAGTTTCAGGGATTCAAATTGGGGAAGATGATCCCAGAGCCATTGGATCATAGTTTGACTTGGACTAAAGACCTCATCCAACGGCCACGCGTGCATGAAATTTGTGAAGGATTTCTGAACTAAATGGAACGCTGTGTTTCATTTAAGTTGTGGTTTTGGGCTTAAGTCAGGATTGATAACCACACCCCCTTTGTGGCCCAGTCTGGGAAATGAACTGAATTGCTTTGCTATCCACACCACGCATTTATCATTTTTATTTGGATTTTCTATTATTTTTCGTTTTATTCATGGTTAGTGATTAATCCATAAAAAATGGAAAAATAACTCAATTAATCCCATTCTTTTTGCTATGGATTCATGATTGAATCTAGTACTTTTTAGATAAAAAATATTATTATTCCATGCATTTTCTGATTTTATGGGATTTTTTACATTTTAATTGATACTAAAATAATCATGTTTGATGCTTGATATTGGTGAATTTGGTTTGATCATGTGATGATGATTTTGGCCTTAATTTTTTGTGAGTAGTTAGAATAGATGTGCATGCTCCCCATAGATTTTTCTCACATTTTTGTGATGAATATAAGTTGTAGTTTTAGGTTGAAACTTTAAGAGCTCCATTTTTAGGGTTTATGGTTGATACTTTGTGGTTTGGATTTTATTTTTAGGACTTGGTAGATGATTCAACCTCTGATTTTTGTAGGGTAGATTCATGATTGAATTAGGGTCCCTTAGGAATTTTTGTAGGAATTTTCAATGTAGTTTTCTATTTTTGTTTGATTTTAGTTTAGATACTAACTTTAGGTGATTCTAATGCACTAATTCAACTAGATTGACTTCTTTAGTTCCCTTAGATTATGGTTCTCTCTCACTTGCTCTTGGATGATGTTGAAGACAAGTTGAAGATGCAATGGATTGCTTGAAGAAGCTTGGATGTGAAGATTTCCCCTTCTTTTGGTAGTGTCGATTAGGTGCTAAGATTAGGGTTTGTAGGCGGAGCTTCTAGATAGATTCTCTTCCTTCATAAACATGGATGATGTTAATCACTTCCATTCTTCCCTATGATGTAAGGTCCCTTTTTTACAGGCCTCATCCCTCCTTTGGTAGGATGTGTGGCTCTTTGCAAGTTTGTAGAACCTTTGAGGGTCCCTTTCTCTGATGATAGGATGCTTAGTGGTGACCTTTGGTCTTCACTCTGCTACCAATCATCCAAACTTTGATCTTGATGGATGCATCTTTCTCCCTTGTTAGAGGATGGAGTTCCTTGCTTGAAGAAGATTGAAGATTGAAGTTGATACTTCTTTGTGTTTGAAGATTACTCTGAGAAGCTGAAGCTTGTAGATGAAGAGGAACAAGTTGATACTTGTAAAGAGGGGAGAGCTGAAGCTTGAAGGCCAAGAAGAACAAGTTGACACTTGTGAAGAAGATCAAATTGAGATTGAAGGAAGAGTTGAGGCTTGAGGAATAAAGAATAAGTTGATACTTATGTTGATGCACTGAGTCCCTGAAAGAACAAGTTGATACTTGCAGTTAGGAGTGAAGCCTGAAGGTGGAATTGACTGAAGAGCTGAGGCTTGGAGAAGAGGGAATAAGTTGATACTTATGTTTGATGTGTTAGAAGCTTGTAGAAGCAAGTTGATACTTGCCATTGAAGATGATAGTCTTGAAGGGTAGTTGAAGTCTGAAGACTGGACTGCTGTCAGGAGGTTGTTTTGCTGTGAAGCTGTGGAAGCTGTTGATCTGTTTTCTTCCCTGTATTGTTGTGACTTGTTTGATTTGCTTGATGCATTAGAATAAGCTCATATTTAGATTGATTTAAGCTAGGAGCATGATTGCACCAGAGGTTGAGTTGCTCCCTCTGCTTGTATTTTTACTGTGTGGCTTTGCTTGCGGGTATTCGGTAGAGCCCAGCTCCCTTGCCTATGTGGTTTGTGTTTTGCTTGATAGCAGTCTCATTTCTTCTGTATGATTGCAGTTATGTTTTGCTTGATAGCATGTTATTTCTTCCTGTATGATTGCAGTTATTCATATCTGGCTTGAGGTTGAGATGAGCTTGTGGAGGTTGATGCCCCACACACATTCCCTCCCTTACTTGCATTGCATGCATTTTAGAGTCGTTTACTGTTTACTGTTTAAGATGATGCTTTATCTGTTTCTGTTTATCATTGACATGATCCCCTAAGAATCTCACTTCCTTTAATAAGGAAGTGATGATTAGAATTTTAGGTTGAAACCTATGCATGATAACTTCTAGGAGTTCCCTGTTGCAAATTTCAACCATAGGATGAATCCTTGGCATGACAACATTAGGACTTGATAGTCTCCCCTTAGTTGAACCTGCTTGTTCTCTCTTCTCATCTCAAAACAAATCAAAATACAGTAATAAAGGTTAACTGACGTCGTACGTTACGAGCCTTAAGCTATCTGAGAAAGGATTGTTGGAGAGTTTCTTTTCAACAGTCTGGATGTTTAGTATGGCACCCTTTGGGTGACATGCGACGCATTCGCTCTCAGGTCATAGTCTCTAGTACGATTATTAGTTGCAAACAACCATAAAAAACAGTTCTTCCATAAAAGACAGAAAACAAACTTCAAACCTTTTGCCCTGTGGGCCCATAATTCAAAGGAAGCTTTTCTGAAGAAAAGAGTGTTGTTAACTCTCAGTTCTACCGCAAACAGTAACGCCTAAGTCTCCAAGGGTCGAGCTGCGTACATCCAACTGCTGGAACTGTTTGTTAACCCTACTCGATAAAACATATGAATCTAAACCCGTAAGCCGTAGTTAGTCAAACTACGTAAGCTCTGAGCTCTCATACCTATTGAGAGTACGTAGGCACAATACTGATGTATTAGCGAGCCACCTTCCCCCATCCGTAGCCCGTAGTTAGGCGAACTACGTTGACTCTGATTTCTCATTCTCTGATGAGAATACGTAGGCATAAAGCGCGACGCTTTGCCGAGTCATTTTCTTTTATTTTTAGACCGACCTTGATAGGTAGATAATAAAACCAACCCGTCAGATAAACACAACGAGCGTGGATCCCATCGAGTACGATGGACATGAGGGGTGCTAATACCTTCCCCTTGCGTAACCGACTCCTGAACCCAGACAATGGTTACGATGACTTTGTCTTATACCTTTTCGTCAGGTTTTTCCGATCGTTTCCTTTCTCGCTCTGAGGGATAAATAACGAAAGGTGGCGACTCTTCTGTTTTGCCGACACCTTATTTTCGCGGAAGCGATAGTGGTTTCCTGGGCAGAATAAACTACATTGCAAGGTTTATCTCTCAGCTCACTGCCACGTGTGAACCGATGTTCAAACTGCTAAAGAAAGATCAGGCGATTATCTGGAACGAGGATTGCTAGAGGGCATTTGATTAGATAAAACAGTATCTACAGGAACCTCCGATCTTGATACCCCCAGTGGCCAGACGACCCTTAATCATGTACTTGACAGTTCTTGAGAATAGTATGAGGTGTGTTCTCGGTCAGCACGATGAGACGGGCAGAAAGGAGCATGCCATTTACTATTTGAGTAAAAAATTCACAGACTGTGAATCTCGTTACTCAATGCTGGAGAAGACGTGTTGTGCACTCGCCTGGGCTGCCAAACGTTTACGACAGTACATGCTCGATCACACAACCATGCTAATTTCGAAGATGGATCCGATCAAGTACGTCTTCGAGAAGCAAGCGCTTTCGGGCAGGATTTCCAGATGGCAAATGGTGTTGACGGAATATGACATTCAGTACGTTTCCCAGAAGGCCATCAAGGGAAGCGTATTGTCTGAATACCTTGCCGAACAGCCAATCGAAGATTATCAGCCGATGAAATTTGAATTCCCTGATAAGGATATCATGTTTCTCAAGGTGAAAGATTGCGATGAACCGTTGCCCGGCGAGGGTCCAGACAGGAAATCCCAATGGAAATTGGTATTTGACGGGGCGGTTAATTCTTACGGAAGTGGCATTGGGGCGATCATCACGACTCCCCATGGATCCTACATCCCGTTTACTGCTAGACTGATGTTTCCGGTCACCAATAACGAGGCAGAGTACGAAGCATGCATCATGGGTCTAGAAGAAGCAATTGATTTGAGAATCAAGAACCTAGATGTATATGGTGACTCGGCACTTGTGATTAACCAGATTAAAGGGGAGTGGGATACTCGTCAATCGAATTTGGTGTCGTACATGAACTATGCCAGATGGATGCTTCCGTTCTTTGATCGAGTGGAACTCCATCATGTGCCCAGAGCTGAAAATCAGATGGGTGATGCCTTAGCCACGTTGGCTTCGATGTATAAAGTCAATTTTTGGAATGAAGCTCCATGGATTGTCCTTTCTCGTCTTGATAGACATGCATTCGTCTTTGCGATCGAGGAAGCCTCCGATGGCAAGCCATGGTTCCATGATATCCAGACCTTCCTTATGACTAAGGAATATCCTGCGGGAGCGCCAACCCAGGATAAGAAGACTCTGAGGAGGCTGTCTGGAAATTTTTATCTCAATCCTGATGGAGTTTTGTATAAAAGAAACCACGATCTCGTGCTACTCAGATGTGTAGATGAGAAAGAAGCAAGTATGCTCATGGAAGAAGTCCATGAAGGCACATTTGGTACGCACGTCGGCGGGCATGCTATGACAAGAAAGATCCTGAGAGCAGGATATTACTGGCTGATGATGGAATCAGATTGCTTTAAATTTGCAAAGAGATGTCATGAATGCCAGATTTATGCTGATAAGATTCATGTGCCGTCGTGCCCGTTGAATTTCATGTCCTCCCCGTGGCCGTTCTCCATGTGGGGCATCGACATGATAGGCAATATCGAGCCCACTGCATCTAACGGTCATCGCTTCATTTTAGTAGCCATCGACTACTTCACCAAGTGGGTGGAGGCAGCCTCGTATGCTAATGTGACCAAGCAGGTAGTGGCTAAATTCATAAAGAGGGACATCATCTGTCGTTACGGAATTCCCGAGCGAATCATTACAGATAACGGTTCGAATCTGAATAACAAGATGATGAAGGATTTATACCAAAGTTTCAGGATTGAACACCACAACTCATCTCCTTACCGGCCAAAGATGAATGGCGCCGTTGAAGCGGCCAATAAAAACATTAAGAAGATTGTACAGAAGATGGTTGTGACCTATAAAGATTGGCACGAGATGTTTCCCTTCGCACTGCACGGTTATCGTACAACGGTATGCACATCAACCAGAGCAACTCCTTTCTCATTGGTGTACGGTATGGAAGCTGTCCTACCGTTAGAAGTTGAGATCCCTTCTATACGAGTTTTGGTTGACGTGAAACTCGATGAGGCAGAATGGATTAAGAACCGACTAAACCAACTCAGCCTGATGGACGAGAAGAGGTTAGCATCGATTGCATATGGTCGTCTGTACCAGAGCCGAATGAAGAAAGCTTATGATAAGAAGGTGCATCCTAGAAGCTTTCAGACGGGTGATATCGTCCTGAAGAAGATTCTTCCTCCATACTCCGATCACCGGGGCAAGTGGACTCCCAATTACGAAGGTCCGTACATTGTCAGCAAGGTCTTCTCGGGAGGAGCCTTGTTGTTATCCACGATGGATGGCGAAGATTTTGCATCCCCGGTGAACGCGGACGCAGTTAAAAAATACTTTGCTTAAAGAATGACCCGCTGGAAAGAAAAAGAATATCCAGGCAAAAATGGGGCATCCCGGCGAACCATAAAAAAGGAAAAGGGTTCGGGCAAAAATTAGGGATATAAAAGAAAATAATGTACACCCGCAAAGTCGAAAACCCAGAAGGGCGATTCAGGCAAAAGTTAGGGATTTGAAAAAAGCAAATGACTGCGTTCCGCGTGTGGACTTTCATTGTTTAGTGGTTTGGAAGACCTGATGGCCGTTTATCTGAATCAATCTCTTCTAAATATGAAGCATCGGAGAAGTATCGAAGTCGAGTGGGTCATAGAGGGATCAACTCATGGTGTTCGTCTACGCTGCATCGCCGACATTTGTGTATATACTGATGTATATTTATGTTTTTATATTTGCGCAGCTTCCTCATTCCAGGAGCTTGCATCTGTTGTAAAACATTTTCACCCATTCAGGGGTTTGTCATCAATAAAATATATACTATTCAGCAATTTTGTTTGTTTGTTAGCATCTATTTGTTTTGTTTGCGAAAAAGAACGCTGATGTTTTTGATAAAATGTGCATACATAAACCTACTGGCCTAGGCCACTGATTATTGAAACAATGAATTACTTGAACATTGTCACAAGATGATAACCTTGATAGGTCCCTTTGAGAAGGGTATCTTGTCTGTTTGTTTATGTTGTTGCAGGTATAGCCTATTCCAGGCAGTACGCCGTATGCGTCCCCAAGCAGGATGATTCCTTCTACCCCGGCAAGTTCAGCAGCATCTCCCCACGGAGTATGAACATGGGACCAAGAGCATTGATATGTCTTCCCAAGCAGAGAAGATTCTCTCCCTAATCAGATGTATCCTAAAGGAACGTCATCTCCCCAGCTGAGTCATACACTAAAGTGTGCGTTCATTCCCTAGCACTGGGTCAGTGTGCAGTGTTGCGTAGGAGACTGTTCGCCCATGTGCAGCTTCCGATAATTCAGATTGAAGTCTCCAGCGGAATTGAAATTCCCCACAGAGTTGTACTCTTCCCAGTAAGCAGGATGATTCCTTCTACCCCAGCCGAGCGAGCATATCCCCAAAGAGTCGAGTCCCTGGAAGTCATGCGGACCATGATTGGTTTTTCCCTAGTAGAGTGTTGAATAGCTGATGCTGTATTTCCCCACCGGAGTCGTTATCTCCAGGAAAGTTTTGCTGC
This sequence comes from Lathyrus sativus, assembly GCA_963859935.3. Classification (NCBI taxonomy): domain Eukaryota; kingdom Viridiplantae; phylum Streptophyta; class Magnoliopsida; order Fabales; family Fabaceae; genus Lathyrus; species Lathyrus sativus. Next base: position 200,782,691 of record OZ012740.1, on the reverse strand, counting down.
GAATTTAGTGTAGTTTATTTTTGCGATCGATATCGTTTCCTCGACAGTTTGTGGTTTGAATACCTGGCTGAGCAGGTCCAAGTTCTCGTAGAATTTTGTTCCCCTGCAGCAGTCGACTGAAGTTTAGTTCCCTAGGCGGAATCCAATTGAGATTGGTGTGACTTATTCTCCTTCGCAGGATAAGTCCTTCCTCCACCAGATTGGTTCTTTCTCCTTGACAAGAGGATTCTCCCTTCAGCATTTATTTTGCTGATGGGGTCGTAGAATTTTGCATGATTGCATAGCATGTACCCTAAACGCGTAGCATTTCCACCGTGTGGAGCATTGCACCATTGTCAAAGCATATGCATACAAAACATGAGCTAGGTCGTTACCGTTCTTGCTTTGCAGGTGGTCCTCTGTATAATGGTTTGCTCAAGATGATTCTTGAATTCCCCAGCGGAGTTGTTTGCTTAAGATGATTCTTAAAATCCCAGTGAAGTCGCCAGAGTTGGTTGCTCAAGTTGATGCGTAGAGTCCCCGGCAGAATGCTCGCCCAGGATGATTCCTGAAATTTACAACAGATTTATTGGTTCAGGATGAGTCTTGAAGTCCCCGACGGAGTTAGTTGTCCAAGATGATTCTTGAAGTCCTCAGCAGAGTTGAGTCATCCAGAATGATTTCTAAATCACCCAAAGCAGAGTTACTTGATAGTTCTCCAGAATCTCCAGCAGGTCTCAAACAGAGAAGTTGAAATCTCCCTTGAAGACTTGTCGATTGAAGTCTGGCAGTAGTGCGAAATCTCCTGACTTGATGATTGAAGTCTAGCTGTGATGTCGAAGCAGTTCTCTCAGCAGATGCCGAGTGCCTGATGGCAGAAGTTTGGATATCCCTATTTGGTTCATGATTGATCAAAAATTCTATTCCCGACTTACTAACGAAGTCCGGATGACGCCCGGAAATTTCTTTGAATGCCCGACGGCATAATTAACTTGATTGTTAAAAAGTTCCTAATGACCTGATGAGTCTGGAGGAATCCTTCTGCCGCAGTGTCACAGAATGCCTGACGGCAATATAAGCTATGTATCGCCGGTTACCGAGTGACCAGCGATCCCATGATGACTTGAGGATGAAGCTGCAGCGAAATCTGATAATCATCCCGACGGAGATTTGAGAGCAACCATTATTCACCAGTTACCGAATAACCGGTGATCCCTTATTGACTTACTGATGAAGTCTGACAAAGATGTTGTCGACGTTCCTAGCGACATGATAAGTCCATAGGCGACGATAAGGAATTCTTCTGCTATGACATAGAACGCCTGACGGTATAATCAACCATTCATTACCAGTTACCGCGTAACCGGTGACCCCTTGATGACTTAAGGACGAATATCTACAGCAAAATCAAATGATCATCCTGACGGAGATTTGAGATTAGACCTTTCACCGATTACCGTGCGACCAATTCCCCAGCAGAGTTGTCGTGCAACTGTCATGCTCAGCGTCGAAGATGTTCCTAACAATCAGAGTATCGTTAAACTATGCGTGGTTGGCAAATCACCCGTTACCGTGTAACTAGTGATCCCTCGATGATTTGAGGACACAATGATATCAGATAAATCAGAGAATCATCCTAAAGGAGGTTCAGATCAGTATTTCTCCAGCTAGTTGTCGTGCAACTATCATTTCAGTTTCCGAAGATTTGTCCCTATCAGAGTATCGTGTACTTGTGCAGTTGGCAAATTTCCGAGTTTGTTGGTATTCAACCGTCTTTCACCTTGATTGTTTGAGAACCGTTCGCTTCTCACCCAGTCAGGTCCAAGCCGTTTGAATAGGGGCAGCTGTTGCACCCCAAAATTTGCCCAACATTTCTTCACCTTGCTTGTGTTTCATTTCATGCACATTAGCATTATCATTTGCATTTCATTGACATGTATGCAGGAGGTCAAGAGGTATGATTACCAAACAAGTGCTACACAAGACTATGAAGCTAGCCAAGAAGGTTATTCAAGTGTTCAAGGGTTGATATCCTTGTCAGAGAAGTTAAAAGATCCTCAGAGAGAGTGATTGAAGCCAAGAGGGTGTGTCTCCTAACTTGAGAGTTGTGGGAAGTCATCATATGATTCTGAAGCCATGAAGATGGACTTGAGGTCTTGAGAGAGCTCATGAGAAGTGTTGAAGATCACTTTTAGGCCTAGACAGATCATTGTGCAAGATTAAGAAGGCTCAGCCATGAGTGGTGCAGCTAGGGTTTGACTGGGTCAACCCTAAGTCAACTGATGATTTGAAGAAAGTTGAGACTTAATTCAAGATCCATGTGATCATGGATTGATACATTGATATTTTCTAAGGATGGTTCCAAGGTTAACTCATCATGATTGAAGAGTTTGAGAAGTTTCAGGCTAGGGTTTCTAAGACTTGACAGTGTAAAATCCCCTAGTTTGACCCCTGTCTTCAAGACAATTTAACTCAAGATATGATTGTCATCTCATCTTGACCCCAACATGATTGTTTTAGATCATGGTCTTAGATTTAATTTGAGTTCTAGAAGTCCTTGATAGGATTTATAGAACTCATGTTATGGCTTTGACAAGTTACAAGTCATTTGAGGCATGTGAATTTGGAGCTTGAAAGTTACCCAACTTGCATGACATTTTTGCCCTAGAAGGATGATTCCTATGAACTTTTGGTCAACATGAATGTTGTTCCTTATTCTCTTATCTTTCCATAGAGTACTAGAAGTACTTGATAGGATTTGTAGAACTCAAGTTATGGATTTGACAAGTCAAGGGTATTTTGGGAAGTTATGGTTATAGGTCATTTTTGGTTATAGGTCATTTTCACCAACTTAGACACCTCAAATGAAATTTTGTTCAACTTGAAAGTTGCTCAAAATGAGGTTTTAACCTTGACCATGTACCAAGGAGACATTGCAATGGCTCAAGGATGGACTTGGTTCAAGGAGTTGTGAAAAAGGAAGGATTAAAGGCATTTAATGACCAAAAATTGAAATAAATTGATTTGTGTCCACACAAGGCAATGTTATAGGTCAAATTGATTGGAAAAATCATTTTAGAAACAATCGGAATATTACATTTTTGGTTTAAGGTCAAATTCATGCCATTCCATTTTGTTGCTTCATGATGAAGTAACATATCAAATTCACACCATTGGATTGCAAACAAGGAAATGATCATAACCAATCAATTCAATATCTCATGAGATGAAGATTCCAAGTGTTTTCATGCCAAAATAGAGCTGGATTCGTAACTGTGCATATGAGATTTTGAAGGAGCAAGAGAAAATGAAAATCTCATTTGGGTGGTTACAAAAGTTTCTAGACATTTCCATTCACTTCTATATAACTAGTTGAGTGAGTTCAGAGCTTTTTTTGGAGAAGATTGAAGTGGAAACCAGAGCAAGGGATCGATTTTTCAGAGCTGCAACTCACAATCGGATTCTGAGATTGAGGAAGATTCAGAGAAAATCAAGGTGTGCAAAAGCTTCAGGAGTGAATTTGTAGTGATTCTGGACAAGCTTGAAGGAAGAATCGAGCAGAAGTTGTACCTGTTCTTCATCTGAAACCAGGTTTGTACCAATCAAATTCTTGCATAAATTATGGAGAGATAGCTAGAACTCTTTAGGTGGTTAGGTTCATAGCATGATGTAGATGGATTCTAGCATAAGAAATTGAGGAATAGAGACACTTTAGGTTATGGATCGTTTTCTGTTGAGACGGATTTCTTGTGATTCTTGGAGAGATATTCATGTTTGGATAGTGGAGATTAATCACTGATAAGTGTAGTTTGCATTGGTACCATTGGATTTGAAAATGATGATGATCTAGAATTTTGTTGAATTAAAAGATTAGGAATTCATGCATTTTTTATTTTAATTACATTTTTTGTATTTTTATTTGATAAAAATTCATAATGGTTGATACCTTGACTTGTAAATTTTTGTGTGATCATTTGATGATGATTTTTGAACTGATTTTTTGTGTGTAGCTAGTTTAGACATGTATCCTTCTCTAGTAATTTTCTCATATTTTTGTGAAGAAGTTTAGGGCTGGCTTTTGTATTGAACTTTAGGTGCTCTACTTTTAGGGTTTAAGTTTAGTACCTTGTAGTGTAGAATTTATTTCTAGGACTTATTGGATGATTTGATCTCTGGAATTAACATGGTAGAGTCATGATTGACCTAGGTTCCCATAATTATTTTTGTAGGATTTTACAATTGGTTTTAGTATTTTAGTTAGGATTAACTTTAGTACTAGGTTTTAGGTGATCCAACTTGCTAACTCAACTAGAATGATTTCTTTAGTGCCCTTAGATTAGGGTGTGACATCCCTTGCTCTTGGATGATGATGAAGATATGTGTGGGCTGCTGTGGAATGCATGATGGAGCTTGGACTTGAAGTTTGCTCTTCCTTTGGTGTATTTTGTTTAGGGTTAAGGATTAGGGTTTTTAGGGAGATCCTTTAGAATAGATTTTCTTCCTTCATGAAGCATGGAAGATGTTGATCACTTCCATTCCTCCCTATGATGTAAGGTCTCATTGTGAAGGCCCCATCCCTCCTTTGGTAGGATGAGTGGCTCCTCACAAAGTGGTAGAACCTTTGAGGGTTCCTTTCCTTGATGGTGGAGTGCTTAGAGGTGACCTTTGGTCTTCACTTTGCTCACCACTATCCACACCTTGCTTTGGTTAGATGAATCTTTCTCCCTTGCTAGAGGATGGAGTTTCTTGTTAGAAGATTGAAGATGCTAGAGGTTGCCACTTCCCTGTGTTTGAAGACTTCCTTTGGAGATAAAGCTTGAAGATCCAGAAGAACAAGTTGACACTTGTGAAGAAGATCAAACTGAGATTGAATAAAGAGCTGAAGCTTGAAGAAGAAGGATAAGTTGATACTTATGTTTGATGCATTGAAAGCTTGAAGAAGCAAGTTGACACTTGCTATTGAAGATGGAGTACCTTTCATTCCCCTAAAGAGGATAGACTTGAATAACAGTTACAAACTGAGGACTGAACTGCTGTCAGAGGATTACTTTGCTGTGAAGCTGTGGAAGCTGTTGATTTGCTTTCTTTCCTGTCTGTTTGCTTGCTGTGTAAATGTATTGATGTGACTTGTTTGATTTGCTTGATGCATTAGAATAAGTTCATGTTTAAATTGTTCTAAGCTAGGAGCATGAGTGCACTAGAGGTTGAGTTGCTCCCTCTGCTTGTATTGTTACTGTATGGCTGTGCTTGTGGGTATTCGGTAGAGCCCTGCTCCCTTGCCTGTGTGGTTTGTGATTTGCTTGATGGAATTTTATTTTCCTTCATGATTGCAGTTATTCATATCTGGCTTGAGGCCGAGACGAGCTTGTGGAGGCTGATGCCCCACACACATTTCCTCCCTCACTTGCATTGCATGCATTTTACAGTCGTTTACTGTTTACTGTTTAAGGTGATGCTTTATCTGTTTCTGTTTATCATTGACATGATCCCCTAGGAATCTCACTTCCTTTGATAAGGAAGTGACAATTAGAACTTTAGGTTGAAACCTATGCACGATAACTTCTAGGAGTTCCCTGTTTCAAACCTCAACCATAGGATGAATCCTTGGCATGACAACTGTTAGGACTTGATAGTCTCCCCATAGAGTTCATTCTCTTCTCATCTCAAACAACAGTAAAAAACGTAATAAAGGCAAGTCAGTACAAGTACGTTACGAGCCTTAAGCTACTTGGGTAATGATAATTGAGCAGCCTCCTCTCAATCGTCTAGAATGTTTAGTATACGTCCTTTGGACGATATGCGACGCATTCGTTCCCAGGTCATAGTCTCTAGTGCTGTACAAACTACAGACAACTAAAAAACTGTTCTTCCGTAAAAAACAGAAAACAAACTTCAAACCTTTTTGCCCCGTGGGCCCGCAATTCAAAGGAAGATTTTCTGAAGAAAAGAGTGTCGTTAACTCCCAGTTCTACCGCAAACGGTAACGCCTAAGTCTCCAAGGGTCGAGCTGCGTACGCCAAACTGCTGGAACTGTTTGTTAACCCTACTCGATAAAACAGATGAATCTGAATCCCCGTAATCCGTATTTTCTCGAACTACGTAAGCTATGATCTCTCATATCTGTTGAGAGTACGTAGGCACAATACTGACGTATTGGCGAGCCACCTCCCCCATCACCCGTAGTTAGTCGAACTACGTAGACTCTGATTTCTCATTCTTTGATGAGAATACGTAGGCATAAAGCGCGATGCTTTGCCGAGTCATTTTCTTTTCTTTTTAGACCAGCCTTGATAGGTAGATAGATAAAACCAACCCGTCAAATGAACACAACAAGCGTGGATCCCATCGAGTACGATGGACGTGAGGGGTGCTAATACCTTCCCCTTGTGTAACCGACTCCCGAACCCAGACAATGGTTGTGACGACCTTGTCTTATACCCTTTCGTCAGGTTTTTCCGATCGTTTCCTTTTCCGTTCTGAGGGATAAATAACGAAAGGTGGCGACTCTTTTATTTTGCCGGCACCTTATTTTCGCGGTAGCGACACACACTTGTAATACTCATTCATCCATCAATCTTTGTATACCTCTTCGTACCTCATCACACCCTCTAGAATCACTAGAACATTTTTCACAATCATTATGGGTATCCTCTATCAATACTGCTTTCAGTAGTTTCTCGTGAAGCAACCTCAATGGGCTTCTAATCTCTGACACATCTCGGACCATCCTTTCATCTGACACTTCTTCTACTGCATTGACCCCTCCATGGTTCGGCAATGGATTACTTTTGACATTTGGGGGTACATCATCAAAAGACAAGATCTTCTTTTCCATCAACTCCCTGACAAGATGTTTTAAAGCAAGACAACCTTCTAAATCATGACCGACAGCACCTTCATGAAAGGCACAATGAGCATTTGGATTATAGTGAGGAGATGTAGTGTCTGGATTTAATGGTCGTGTTGTTACCAATCCCTGTTGTACTAAGGAGGGGTACAACTCTGTGTACGTCATCGGTATCTGAGGAAGGGGAGGTTTTGTTATCGGTCACCGATTCTGGTAGTTTTGTCTGGGTGCCTGAGCTCTAGGCTGATAATGTTGTTGATAGGGTGGAGCGTTGGGCGCTCGTTGATACCCTTGTTGAATTGGATGATATACAGGTGCTGGTTGCATTGTCTGATAACTGGGAACAGGATGACTGAAAGCCAGAGTTACAGCTGCCACATAAGGTTGTTGGGCATACTGCAACGGATACATTGGTCGTTGTTGCTGGGATTGCTGAACATAACTTACTTGAGGCTGCTGAACAAGGCATGGCTAAGGTTGTTGAACATAACTCTGCTGATACTGTTGGTAAGGTGGTCTCCAGGTGCGACTCTTTCTTCCCACAGTTACTGCATTTGTCTCCCCTTCCTTCTTTTTATGGAAGTTACTGCTGAGCTTCTTGACATTGTTGTTACCAGAACTGCTGGAACTGCTAGCCACCTTCCCATTCTTCATTCCTAACTCCACTCTCACCCCCACTGCTACTATATCAGAAAAACTTGCGGTTACACTACTAATCATCTTCTCATAAAACTCTGGTCTTACTGTATCGACGAACCAATCTGTTAACTCTTTTTCACTCAAAGGAGGTTCTACCTGAGAGGCAGTTTCCCTCCACCTTTGTGCATACTCTTTGAAAGATTCCAAACTCTTCTGTGACATACTCAGTAACTGTCTTCTATCAAGGGCTAAATCCATGTTGTACTTGTAATGTTTTACAAAAGCATCAGCCAAGTCTTGGAAACTATGAATACGAGACTGATCCAAGCCCAAATACCATTTAGAAGGAGCTCCTTTCAGACTATCTTGGAAACAGTGAATCATTAACTTGTCATCTTCCACGTGAGCGGCCATTCTTCGGTAATACATAATCAGATGCGTTCGAGGACAAGTAGCCCCAGAATACTTATCAAAATTGGGAACTTTGAATTTCGGCGGAATTACCAATCCAGACACTAGGCACATATCTCTGGCATCAATACCAAAGATGTCATTTCCTTCCATTGCTCTGACTTTCCTGCCGATAGTTTCTACACTTTCTTTCAACTTATCATGTCGTCCACTCTCTTCTTCATACCCATCAAGACCTTCGTACACTGGTGGAGGATTATGAATAACAGGGCGCACTTGAACCTGAACAGAAGGCTGAGTGTAAGTAGGAATAGCTTGAGGAACTTCTGGCCCCAAAGGAACTGCTTGTTGATTGACTATTGGTGGAGGTACAAAACCAGGCGATAACCCATATGGTGGAACATTTGCAACAATGACTGCCGTTGGGATCGACTCTACAACTATGGCAGTGATTTCAGAAACAACAGTGGCTTGAGTGTCCAACTTTGCACGAATGACATGTAGCGCTTCCATGATCTGCCCCATGCCTCCTCGTAGCTCTCCGAGTTCATTATCAATTTTGTCCACATCCAAATTATGTCCTTCCATTCTTAGGCAATCTTAGGCTTAGGTGTTGTATCAGTGTTGAGGATTCAGTGTGATTCTCTCTGGAGACAAGACAACGAGATGAGACACAACACAAGAACATGCACATGCAATGCTTATGAATGCAAAATGCAATAATGCAAAATTAATCATTCAAGGAATCCAAAGAAATATTTGCAAAAATTATAACAATGGGGAAATAAGCAAAAAGTCCTCATAGATTAATAACTGAGAGTTTTACAACAACGATTATGAAACTGAAATACAAGTCTTCAATACAAAATACACGATGAAATGAAACCGAAAAAGGAATTTAGATCTTCTGGTTGGATGGCCCTTCGTCTTCTGGCTGACTTCTCTTTCCACCTGGATGGATCAATTCTTGAAGTTCTTCCTTCTCTTGCATAGCCTTGAAATACTTATCTCTCCAAAATTTTCCTTCTTTTTTAGCTTTTGCCAAAGCAGCTTTCAATTCTTCTATGAGAGTAGGTTTGGGTGAGTCAGGCTCAAAACGAGCGTAGAACATCTTCAACGCTGCTTCTTTTACCCATGATAAGTAAGATTCCGAAACAGTAGAGTCGTGGTAACCTAGGGCAGTTACTCCCCTTGTGTGGACATAACGCCAAGCATACACAATTCGAGCCCTGTAAGCGGGATTCTTCCCTTCTTCAATGTAAAATCTTCTCAAAAAGTCTGGGTCCGGTTCATCCTCCATGGGGTGCCCCAACTGTCGACGAGCCAGAATAGGATTATAGCTGATGCAACCATTGACGTTGATAAGCGGTACATTCGGAAAATCTCCACAGCTTTGGATCATGGCAATCCCTCCATACATAGGGTCATACCACTTAATATCTGAGTGTTTGAGCAGTAGCAGCTTTTCTGTCCATGAGAGCCCATTTTGCTTATCCCAGAGGGCTGGAATTTTTGGCAAGTGCGAAATAAACCACTTGTGCAGGAGAACGGTGCAACACTCAATCCGTCCAACTCCATAACGGTTCCTACGGTGGATGGTAAAGTACGTATCAACCAGCAAGGTTGGTACAGGATTTTTGATTAAGAAAAGGTTGATTGCATTTGCGTCCACAAAATCATTAGCAGTCGGGAACAGGAACAGTCTGTAAATTAGTAAAACCAGGATGGCCTCAAATGCTTCAATATTTTTTGACAAGGCATAGCTCTGAGCTTTTTCGTATAGGAACATAGCTAGAAATCCATACAACCCTCCCTTAGCAACCATATGAGATCGTACCTCGTCCACCTCCAAATACGCGGCCTCTGCAAATGCTCTTTTATTAGGAGTCCCTTCTCTTCCAGAAAATGGCCTAGGAGTGACGTTTACTCCCATCAGGGCGGAATATTCTTCCAAGGTTGGTAGCAACTGATAGTCTGGAAAGGTGAAACAGTGATAGGTTGAATCATAGAATTGCACGAGTGCGGATAACATCTCTTCATATACTTGCACTTCTAACAAAGACAACATATTCCCATGCCTCTCTCTGAATGCCTCGGGGTCTTCTACTAAACTTACCAGTTTCTTCAAATTCTCCAATTTTGGTTTTTGGAACACAACCTCTGCTTTCTTTCTAGAGTCCATCCTATAATATATGCAAAACAATCTTTAGTTCCTTGAATGATTAATTAATGCAAATGCAAATGCAAAGGTTTCATGGAACTCAGATCAAAACATCATTTCATTTCATTGATTTTTAAGATCGTATTATAAAATATCTAGTACATTTTACAAAAGTCCTAAGGCTGACAGTATTCTAAATAAAAGTCTTCTTTTGCTTTGAGTTTCTTGATTTCTTCTTCCATCTGAGTCTTCTCAAGAATGAGTTTGTCCACGACTAGCTTCCATGGAGTTGGCTGAGAGCTGGAAGAAGATAAACCTTCCTGTGTCTTCCTCTTCTTATAAGCAATCATTTCTTCTTCCTTCACCTGTAGTTGTCTACGGAGTTCATCATTCTCTTCCATGGCCACTTGGTACTTGTACTTCCAGGCTACTTCAGTTTGTTGTGATTTCCTCAAAGAAATCTTTAACTTCTCCTCTTCAGACATAAAGATCATTGTGTGTTCCTCCTCTAAAGCCATGGGTTTCTGCTGAGGATAAGGCATTTTCAGCTGAATAGCTCTCTTTCGGACCCATTGGAGATAAGGCTCGAGAGAGACGCAATTAGGCTTCCCTATGTCTTCCTTTCCTTTCTTGTCTACATGTCCCCAAGCTTTTAGAATTTCTCCCTTCAATTCTGAACTTCCTTTAAAGAAAATATTCTCCACATGAGTGCTGTTTGGTTTATCCTTCAAAGGATATCCAAGCTGACGGCGAGCGAGAACAGGGCTATAGCTGATTCCTCCACTTGTACCCAGGAGAGGTACATTACCAAAGCTTCCACAACTGTCAATGATTTTTATCCCATCGTAACTACAGTTGTACCAATCAATATCAGAGTGAGTAAGAGCCATAACCTTCTGAGACCACCAACCTTCCTTCCAAAAAGCATGAGCCTTAGGTAAGTGAGAAATAAACCACTTATATAACAAAGGGACACAACAGGTAATCATTCCTCCTTTATGTAAATTTCTCAGATGAACAGAATGATAGGCGTCAGCTAGTAAAGTAGGCACATGGTTTTTCTTCAAGAAGATCTTAATGGCGTTGAGATCCATAAAATTATCAAAGCTTGGAAACAAGAAGATCCCATAAATGAGCAAGGCAAAGATAGCTTCGAATGCATCCATACTCAAGTGATCAGCATAGTATTTTGCTTTTCCAACCAAGAACTCTGCAGTCAAACCAAAGACTCCTCCCTTAGTAACCATATTTTTCTAAATATCCACCAATCCTAAATGTGTAGCTTTAGCAATTTATTCTTCCTTAGGGTCCTTCTCCATGATTGGAAAAGGAGAGTCTTCAAGAATAGGTAAACCAATCAAGCAAGAATATTCCTCAAGTGTAGGTACCAGCTGATAATCAGGGAAAGTAAAACAATGATAGAGTGGATCATAAAACTGGAGGAGTGTGGAGAGAAGTCCCAGATCCATCTTCCTTTTTACCCTCAACGATGACAATAAATTCCCATACCTGCTCTTGAATCTTTCTAGATCTGTTATCAAAGTGCTCAACCTTTCTATATCATCCAAGTTAGGACTTTTGTAAGTGTACTTCATAGTTTTCTTTTTTCCATTGTCCATGATGATCCTAATGTTTACAAACAAGAGATCTGAGTTCCATGAAACTTTTATGATATGATGTTCATGAATGCATGAATGCACAAACACAGGTAAGCACAGATTCACATATACACATGGGTAAACAGATAAAGGTTTTGGTTTGGAGAACATGAGTATGGAGTCAAGGTCTACCCATCCCAAGGGTATGTACTAAGGCCTTTCAAAACTGTAGAGCAAGGTTCTAAAATAGTTCCCAGAGTCCTCGACCCATCTTTCGGATATTATCAATTTCACAAATACTTGGTGGTCGATAATATTCTCAAGAGAGTCTCGTCCAAGTGTAGTATCGCGTATCAACTACTTTGGAATTACTTCCTTATAGTCACCACACTACATCTTAATAAAGCCATAGTGGGGAAAAGGTAATCTAAAGGTCCTCAGTATCACGGGCTCCCATGTTGAAAGTAGCATTGTTTTCACGAATACTCGATCAACAATACTAACTCTCAGAAGGGCCTCTACTGAGCGGTGGTTTTCTCAAGTCAGCTTGGTCGGGAATCAACTCCCTATAAGCCTCCTTGAATATACCTCCATCCTATCATAAGTACGCTTAAACACGGGTATAGTGTTGTCTCACCACTCAAAGTTCCCTAGATCCAACAGGGCATATATATACATATTTTACAAGTATTCATAAATGTAGCAAGTATTCAAACAAGATAGGCTAAACCCTCAAAACACTTTCCCCAGTGAAGTGGCCATTTCTGTTGCAGTGAAAATTGGATATCAAGCTATTAAATTAACTTGAATCTTAATTTTTTTACAACCAAACTTTATTTTATCCAAAGGAAAGGTCTAAAGAAAGAAAGACCTTTTTCACGATGTAACGACAACGCTTAAGAGATTCGGGGATCGGGGTTGGTTATACCTAGGGAAGGTGTTAGCACCCTAAGTATCTGTAGTACTCTACAGGAACCTTTTGTTTGATTGCTTGCTAAGTTTTTGAAAATGTACTATGGATTGGGAAAAGATATGTGTTGAAACCTAAAGTTATATACACTAAGTTTGCTCGCAAAAACGTCACGTCTTCTGCCTACGTATCCTAACTAGGATAGAATCAGAGCAATCGTAGTTCACCTCACAAGGGAAGAAGAACACTTGATTATGATCAAGGTTCAAGGGGGAACAAACATGAAAATGTTTATGTAGAGTTTGACAAAACTCCCTATTCTAAGTTGTCATATTCAAAAGGGGAAGCAAGAAATCATGACAATGATTCTTACACAGAGTTGACAAACTCTTTCCTAGGGTTCTAGTCGAAGAACACTCCTAGTACAGGTGGTTTTTTTTATACTTGAAGCAAAGTCTAATGGCTTCTAATATAGGTTTAAAGTGACTTAACAAATTCAAGAGAGGGATGAGGGATGTATCCATGACATGAGGGTCTAATGGACCGACTTTTCCTTTGGAAGTAGACAGGAGAGGCAACTGGATGAGAGCTAACAAGCTTCATCACTTGGGGAAAAAATAAAAAAGAAAGTAGAACCATAATAAAGATGCATTCATGGTGACAACCATTAAATGAGTATATAAGATTGATAAGAATGAAAAATGCATTGATGACAATCAAAGCAGGTAAGCAGAACAGGAACTGTGACGACAGATTGAGTTAAATTAAGCTAACAGATGAAGTAACATGAACATGGTAACAACCAAAAATAAAATCCTAGCATTTTAACTAACATTTAAGGATATGAATACAAGCAAGTGTTACAAAAAATCACAAGTACATCAAGAGAAAAATTCATCTTCATCTGTCAAAACGATCACAGAAAGTACACAACTTGCACATAGTCAAAAGAGATGAAACTTTATGAAAACATGAAAATAAAAAATATTACATGAAATTAGACATCAAGATAAACACAATGCAAAAAGAATGGTTGAAAAATGATTAAAATTGAGAGAGATATGATTTTTCAAAGATTGGTAAAAAATGACAAAATTTAATAAAAGGGTTGCACTCCTCAGGGGTCGAACCCATGCTCGCTTGGTACAAGGCGTGTTTTGGCTTAATGGTCTTACCACTGGGGTGGCTATACATCCGTTTGTAAATGCCACCCCATTAAATTATAAGGGTGAAAATCATGTCATCTTGGGCAAAACAAGAACAAAAAACAAGGATTTACGTTTTCGATTGTAACTTTCTCAATTCTCAACCTTTTGAGATGAAATTTATATGCAAATTGACCAGAAAAACATGAGGAACAAGATGGTGCACTTAGATTTTTGAAATTTCTCTCCTAATCCAAAACCCGATGGTACCTTCATTGAGATGCTTAAAATGCATTTTGATGTAAGACTCATGTTATAGCTAGCTTTAGATCAGAGAAATCATGCAAACATCTTACATATGTGACAATGAATGAGTTCATGCAGGCAATGGGATTCAAATCATGCTGAGATTTAAAATGCCATGTTAGTTGCAATGTATTTATGAATGAGAGGCAAGCTGATGTCTAGTTCAGTTTTCAAGCACACTTTGGTTAAACTAAACATACATATACATCATACACATAGTATCAAACGAAATTGAACACAAGACAAGGCCCTACACTGACTACTATAAACTGTGGTGTTCAATGTGCATATTGTGTTTGTGAGAGTGCAGGGCAAAGTGCATTTTCAGTTCTAAGCATATCTAAGTCAAGTAAGACATACATACACAACACATGCATAATATGGAGTGGATTTGATCAAAAGTTCAGGTTTTAAAATAGTCTGATGTAACAAAGTGTATGCAAAATGAAATTTTTGGTATGCTTAATGCAACAATGAGGTCAAATCAATTTTAACATATGTTTCCATTAAATTAACCATACACACACATCTTACCTATGAAAACAAAGATGTTTGTGCTCAGGAATCAACTTAAAACCAACAGTGGAAGAACATGGTATTCTAGATGCATGTTTAGCAAACACATGATGCTCAAGGAGGTTCATTTCAAGGTTTATGCACAAACAGACCAAACCAGTTACACATACACTTTGGAAATAGGTGAACAAGTGAGGTTTAAGTAAAGAAAGTATTCAAAACAGTCTGTTGTGAGAAATTGTAAAAAATGACATTCTTGATTCATGATGATATGTTCAGTTCAAATCCCTACACATACAAGCCACAATACACATATACACAAGTTATATATGTAAAACTGAAAGTGCTTATGTCCAAGAAGTAGTTGTTTTATGGACAAAAAAGCTTTTGGTATTTCTCATAGCATATTATTTGAAAAGATGCATTCTTGAAGTGACACATTGAAACAGATAAGAAAAAGTGATATAGGTCATACACACATGTCATGAATATACCGCTAGATAATTCTAAACACCAGAAACATTTCAAAACCAACTGTGAAGAAAAATGGAGCATGAACTAAAAAAACAGCTTGAATGATGCTTGATGCAGCAGGGTAGTTTAATGATGAATGAGCAATTTAAGTGAAATCAGTTTATGTCAAACACATACTCATATCATAAATGTGCTAATGAATGGTTGTGAATTCAATTTTAGACTTCCTCTGTCCTAAAATGCAAATTGTTAGGTTCATGGCATAAAGTGTATAAAACATGGTATTATGCAGTAGGAATGCCAAGTCAGAATTGATGCAACATTGAAGCAAGGTAATTTCATACACATATTATATACATATTATCAAGAGTGTCCAAACATCAAGAAGTATTCAAAATAGGCTGAGGAAGAATTTGGCACTCAAACTATCATTTGTCATTTTGACCAAACATGAGCAAAATAGAAAACAAGGGCAAAAACAGTATGAGGCACCTTTGAACACAATCAGACACATACACATGTTACTTATATGCATACAAGTGAGATCCAAACACAATTTTAGTGCAAACAAACTGGTGTGAAGAGTATGTGCTTCATGTGCAATTTGGTGTTGGTGAAGTGTAGCAAGCTGGTACAATTTTTTATTTTTAGGCACCAAATGATCAAGTAATTCACCCATACATATCACATATATGGAAGCACACATGTTCATGTAAAAAAAACAGGCATCAACATATTAAAACACAGTTTGGCATGTGAATGCTTATGTAAGGCTATTTTGGGACAGCATGACCTCAAATTTGCAAATCATGGTAATGTAAAACATGAGAGATTTTTTCAAGGTCACATACCTCTTGTAGACAGCTTTGAACAAGTGAAAATACCAAGAAACCCAGAGAACATCAACTTCCTCTTTGACTTGAGACTTTTCTTCCTTTTGAAGCAATGTGCAAATATAAGGACAGTTGGAGAAATAGGTCTCACCAATGATCCTCAATGCTTTGGACAGTTGAGAAATGATATATGAGAGGTGTTAGGATGATTAGAACACCAAGGAAATGTATGGAACAAGATATGGCTGATTTTGTGGCTTTTGGTCAAAGTAACTTGGTGATGAAGTTGACTTTTTGAATGGTGATGTTTTTGAGTGGTCTAAGATCTTTTACACCTTCTATATCATTTTTAGGGATTGTGTGGATGATTGTTGGGGTGTTTGAATGGGGAGAAATGAATTTGGCAGCCTTGGTAACAAGACAGATTTTTGGTGTTTTTGTGAAAATGAGATTTTGTGATTTTTGAGGCAAGGGGTGGAAATAGTGAAAGCTTTCAATTTCTCTGGTTTTTAGAATTGATATTGTGTTGATAATGAAGTGGTGAGGGCTCTATTTATAGGCAAGGAAGTGGTTTGGGGCAGATTTGAAGATTTCTTCACTTTGAAGAAAGGTTTTGGATTTTTTTATTAAACCTCCACAAGAGGGTTTTCTTGGCTGATAGGAAAGCCTAAATTAGTCAAGAAAAATGATGAATTAGTGTGGCTAACTGTAGGCTAGAGATGTAGCTTGAGGGCTGTGGCAGAATTGCTTTACACCTCATGCTTACTTTTTCACTTTTGAATGAAAGTTGCAAACCAACTTGCAAAGCTTGGCCTTTTGAGTTCTTCTGCATAATTCCTTTGTTTTTCATGCTAAAAACTCCTCACATATCATATACAACATGGTTCACCATCTGAGTTTGGTCAATTTTGATGAAAGAATGAATTTTTGAATTTCGACAATGTGGGACTAAAGTATGAAAACCTCAACTTGCCATAACCATAACTTTCAGCTCACAAATCCTTTTGAGACGTGCTAATACTTTTTAGAAATCCCTCAAATAGCTCTAAAACATTCATGTTTTCATGAGTTTCAATTTCCCAAAGGAACTTGGCCAAAAAGTCTCCCAAAGTTGCTAAAAAATGAACTTAAAAGTCTTTTTCCCTTCTAGAAATGACTTTTGTAGGGAAAAAACTATGCATTTTATGATCATGTACCACTTAGGGACTTTTTTAGGACTTGTCAAGAGCTTCCAAAGGAGCTTTGAACCAACTCAATTGGATGTGTGGTTAAAGAGTTATGGTTTTGCCCCTTTCAAAACCCTAATTTCCCGATTTTTCGATTACTCCTTCATCCTTGATCCAATGGTCATGAAAATTGATATTCAAGTCCAATATGACATAAGGAACAATTTTGTTTCACAACTTGAAGTCCAATTCCAAAAATTTGAAGAGTTGACTTTTTCGTCAACCGTACGATCGATCGTGACTACCGAGTCGCCTGTTGACATTCTGGACCTCCTGAGACTTTGAAACTTCTTGAATGAACTTTATTAAACTATATGAACTTCATGGATCATAATCTCACCATTAAAACACCTTCCAACATCAAAGTCAAACTACAGTTGACTTTTACTAGCAAAAAACCCTAATCGGGGGCCCTGAAATACACTGCTCTGGATTCTGGGGTAACAACCTCAAATTGGATTCTTAATTGTCATTATATGATACCCTTGATCTTGTTTCATGATTGAATTAGCCTAAAATTTTGATTGATCACAAACCCTGAAGCTTTGATTTGATTGTACAAAACCCTGATTCATCTGTAATTTGACAAAGATAAACTTGCACTGGGTTAGGGTTAGATAATTCATGAGTATGCTCCTATAATGATAATGAGAATCTAAGGGGCCAAAATTTGGGGTGCAACAGCACCCCTCACGTCCATCGTACTCGATGGGATCCACGCTTGTTGTGTTTATCTGACGGGTTGATTATCTATCTACGCTAAAAGTCTGGTTTGAAAGAAAAGAAAAGTGACTCGGAAGAACACAACAGTTCTATGCCTACGTATTCCCGTCTGGAACGAGAAATTAGAGTCAACGTAGTTCAGCTAACTACGGGTGGAAAGGGGGGAAGGTTGCTCTCCGAGATATCGCATCTCGTGCCTACGTACTTTCACACGACATAAAATATCAGAGCAAACATAGTTCGGGCTAACAAGACCACAGGTTTGGTTCGAAATGTTTTACCCGAGTAAGGTTAACAGACGGTTCTAGCAGTTGGTGTATGCAGCTCGACCTTTGGAGACTTAGGCGTTTACCGTTTGCGGTAGAACCAAGACTTAACAAAACTCTCCTTATGAAAATGGTTTCCAAGGATTAAAGGTCCTAGAGGACAAAAAGAGGTTTGATCTTTGTTTTTGAAGTCTTTTAAAGAAGAAGTGTTTTGAGTTTTGTTTGTAACTCAGGTTGCACTAAAGACTTGGACTTAAGAGTGAATGTGTCGCATGTCACCCAAAGGGTACCACACTAAACACCCAAGCTATTGAAGAGAAGCTCTCCAACAACCCTTTCTCAAGTGCTTAAGGCTCGTAGCGTACAACATGTGTTATCTTTATTAAGTGTTTTAAAGATGTTTGAAGATGAGGAGAGAAAGGACGCACAAAAGGGGAAGTAATCTGATCCTAAAGTTGTCATGCAAGGTTGATCCTATGATTGAGGTTATGAGGGGGCTATCTAATGTTATCATGCCTGGTTAGAACCCTAATGTCTGTCATAACTTCTCTTGAACAAGAGAAGTTAGAGTCCCTAAGGGAACATGGCAAAGGAAAGCAACATCAAAAGAAATAATCCGAAAGAATAAAATTGTAAGTAAAATGCGTGCAATGCAGCAATACAAGCAGAAGGAGACAAAATCAACTTCTAGAGCAAACAAGCAAAAGCAACATAAAGCACGGGCAAGGGAGATAAAATCAACCTTCAGCAGACAAGCAAAGCCAAATAGTAACAGACAAGCAGAGGGAGACAGACTCAACCTCTAATGCAGACAAGCAAAGGGAGCCAGGCTCAACCTTCCAATGCACTTAGGCCTAAACCCACTACATGAAAGACAATTCTAATGCAACACACCAAACAAACAGTCACACAAATACAGTCAATCAACAAACACAGCAAACAAAATAGCAAGCCAGCATCTCAACAGCAGAGCAGCCTAACAGTAAAGCAGCCCAACAATCTGTAGCTGTCTTCATGTCCAATTTATCCATCAAAAGAAAAGGGAATAAGGCCTTCACCTTCAAGCTTCGACTTGCTCCACCAAGATATGATGAGCATTAACACAAATATTATTGCATGATGAGGGGAAGCATGATGGAAACCAAAGGAATCCATCATGGCACTCAACCACTCATCTAAGATTGGTATCCTCAAAGGTTTTACCTTTTGTGGTAGGTGTTGCACCCCAAAATTTGCCTAACCTTTTCTTACTTGGTTTATGTTTCATTGCATTGTTCTAACATTTGCATAGCATAGCATTGTTCATTTGTGCAGGGGATCAAGTGTGGTTTATATCAAGAGGATCCTATCTAGAGGTCTTGTTCAAGCTTGAAAAGTCACCAAAGTCATCAGGAAGAGGCTTGGGTTCTTGAGAAGTTCAGTTGTTTGTATGTGGTTAATCTCCTAATCTGAGGACTAATTGAAGATCATCAGGGGATTCTGAGGCCTTGATCAAGGAGAGAGTGTGTGGATAGAGCTCATAGAGTGTCTTGAGGGTCATGGTGGAGCTCAATCAAGTCATTGTGCCAAGTGTGAAGAGCCACAGTTGAGGGTGTTGTAAGTAGGGTTTTCATCTGAGTAACCCTAAGTCAACTATGCAATTGAAGAGGATCAAAGTTCATTTTTGAGTCTTTTCAATCATGGATAGTTGTGTTGAGACACATGAGATGATATTCCAAGATCTATGCAAGAAGAATTCAAAGTGTGAGGAGTTGCTAAATTAGGGTTCTCAGGGTAAAATCCCCTATTTAGTTTCTAACTTCAAGACCACCTATCTCAATATGCAAGTTTCATATACACTTTTGGCCAACATAAAACTTGTAGATCATTCTCTTAGCTTTAATTTGAGTACTATAATTCCTCCATTGGATTTATAGAACTCAAGTTATGGTCCAGACAAGTTACAAGTCATCTGAGGAATGTGAAATTTGTCTGCAAAAGTCAACCAACTTCCTTGGAACATTTGAACTATAAGGATGTTTCTCCTAAACTTTTGGACAACATGAAAGTTGTAGGTCTTGATCTTATCTTTCCAAATTGTATTAGAAGTCTTCCATCTGATTTATAGAACTCAAGTTATGAGGTTTACAAGTTAGGGGTATTTTTGGAAAGTAAGATTATAGGTCATTTGGCATTATAGGTCATTTTCACCATCTTGCAAGCTTCAAATGCAATTTTGTTAAACACAAAACTTGCTCAAAATGATGTTTTTAGGTCAACCATGCCCTCATGATGAATTGATTTGGCTTAGGGTGAAATTTGGTTTGAGAAATTTTGCAAAAGGAAGAATTTAAATGCATTTAATTGAAAAATTCATGATTAATTCATTTGTGTTCAAAATAGGCCATATGAATACTCATTTTAATCAGAAAAGCCATTCTAAACACATTGGCAATATTGGATTTTTCATTTGAGGTCAATTTCATAACTTTATGGTTTGTTACTTCACAAGTAATCAACACTTCATAATTTGTTCCTATGATGAATTCAAGCACTCTAATCACTCTCTACATCCTCAACAGACCACAAGGAGTTGAATGAAAGCTTCCAAGGGAATATTTGAGCCAAAACTCGTGCATACCATTGTTGGTTTTTTGGAAGAAAAGTGAAATGTGGATTTTTGGATTTGGGCCTCAATTGGACCTCAAAAGCCCATAAGTCATCTCTATTTAAGTTCAGAAGGAAGTTTTTCTTAGGTTTGGTGATCAATTCATGCTGGAAGCAGAGATAGAGAGTTGAGTTTCAAGAGCTCCAAGTGAAATCTTGAATTCTGATCGAAAGGGATTCAAGCCAAATCAAGGTTTCTAGAAGCTTCATCACACTCCATTGAACGTATCTGCAAGAGATTGGACCAAGAGAAGCTTCCTAACCACCTCAATTTGAAGCTCAAAGTCAGGTATGTAACTTCCAAAATTCCACTGATTCTAGCACGATCTAGGCATGGTTAGTATGGGGTTAGGCTTTGGATTGAAGCATAGATGAAATCTGGATAGGAATTTGGTTGAGTAGAGACAATTTAGGATGAGGTTTGATTTCTGTTGAGAGTTATAACTGCTTGATCATGGAGCTCTGGCACGATTTGATTAGTTCTTGATGATCTCTGGAGAATGTAGATTGGATTTGTGGCATTAGATTAGGTGTTGATGATAATTCAGATTATGACTTGGTTTGGATTCACGATCGGGTTTCAAAATCTAGTAGGAGTTAGATGAATTGAATGTCATATTTGAGATCAGGAGGAAAAATGGAGTGGAATCATGTAAGGTTTGATGCGTTTTGATCACCTGTAAATGTGGCCTCGCCGGAAAAGACGGCTGAGGACCACCGGACCACCACCGGAATAATTTCCCTCCATCTGAGTTTGAATTGGAGAAGATGAAGGAGAAGCGTTGGATCTGACTGGAAACAAGACTTGGTACGCGTATCGTATGGACAGGATTCAAGCTGACTTTGCGGACTTTGACTGGGCTTGAAACGCAGCCGTTTCATTAATTGATGTGGTGCTGGCGTGGCAGTGAGTTGGAGAGCTCTGGAGCCTTGGATGCATAGACCTGGTCCCTCAATCTGATGGCTCTAATTTTTTCTTCCATTTGATTTTCTTTTATTCAATTCTTTTATTATTTTAATTGCTTTCTCATTCTAAAATTCATATTAATTTCAATTTTCATCAGAAAAATAATATAAAAATATGTCCATGTTCCTCTTTTCATTTATGATTTTTCTGTGCTCTTACATTTGATTTTTGCTTATTTTTCAATTTAATGTGATTTTCTCCATTTTATTATTTTCTTTAATTTTGTATATTTGATACATGATTTTGCTGATTTTTGTTCTTGCAATTGGTATAGAATCTTGGGTTGATTTTTTGCTATTAGAGATGCATGATCCCCTATGATTTAATTTAGATTTTTTAGACAACATTAAGTTCTATTTTGGATTAGGATCATTAGACTTTCCATTTTAGGGTTCTTATTAGATACCTTGTGATCTAGGATTTCTTTAGCTGATTTTCCTTTAGATTAAGGTTCTGATCCTTTTCCCATAGGTCCTTAACATACTTAGGTTACCTTAGAAATTTTCTTAGGATTTTAGAAGGTGTTTTAGTATTTTAAGTTGATTTAATACTTAGGCTAGTTTAAGTTGTTTTCAACATAACACTTGCTTTAGAATGACCCCAATGGTTGCCTTTAGTGCATGATAGGTTTTCTAATCTTCTTGGATGGTGTTTTAGACATGTGTAAGCTTCTGTTTTCTTGATGGTGATGCTTGATTTGGTGTTTAGACCTCCCTTTAGAAGCTTTCTTTAAGCTTGTTCAATTAGGGTTAGGAAGAGCTTAGTTGTTTTCTTCTTTCTTCAAATAAACATGGATTGCTTTGATTGCTTTCCATTCTCATCCTATGATTCAAGGTCCCTATGTGAAAGCCTCTTCTTTCCTTTGGAAGGATGTGTGGCATTTCACAAGAGTTAGAACCTGTGAGGATGCCTTTCTCTGATGACTGGTTGAGTGTCAGGAGGGATTCCCTTGGTTTCCTTCCTGCTTCCCATCATCAATCCAATATTCTTGGTGTTGTTCCTTTTCTCTTGTGTTGGAGCTTGTTGGAACATGGAGATGAAGACTTCTCTTGAAGATAGATTGAAGTTGTTTGTTGACTGTTTGATTGTTTGCTGTTTATCTGCTTTGTTGTTGAGCTGTTTGTCTGCTGTTTCTGTCTGCTGTTTTCCTGATTGCTTTGCTTTGCTTGTGTGACTGATTGACTGTGTGTTGCATTAGACTAGGTTTCTCATATAGTGTTCTAGGCTTAAGAGCATCCTAAAGGTTGAGTCTGTCTCCCTCTGCTTGATTGTTATTGATTGGCTTTGCTTGCTGGCTTAAGGTTTAGTCTGTCTCCCTTGCCTGTGTTTTGTGTGTTTCCTTTGGGCTTGCTTGCTCTAGAAGTTGAGCTTGGCTCCTTCTGCTTGTTTGTTGCATTGCATGCATTTTATTTACAGTTGTTTCTTTACAGTTATTTCTTTTGTTGTTTGTTTTCCTTTGCCATGTTCCCCTAGGAACTCTGACTCCTCTTGTTCAAGAGAAGTTATGACAGACATTAGGGTTCTAACCATGCATAATAACATTAGGTAGTTCCTCCCTAACCTCAACCATAGGATCAATTTTGCATGAAAACTTTAGGATTGGATCAGTTCCCCTTTAGTGCGTCTTTTCTCTTCTCATCTTCAAACAAAATCAAAATAAAGTAATAAAGGTTAATTGACGTCGTATGATACGAGCCTTAAGCTACTTGAGAAAGGATTGTTGGAGAGTTTCTTTTCAACAGTCTGGATGTTTAGTATGGCACCCTTTGGGTGACATGCGACGCGTTCACTCTCAGGTCATAGTCTCTAGTGCGATATCAGTTGCAAACATCCATAAAAGACATTTCTCTAAAAAACAAAAAATAAAGATCAAACTCTTTTTGTCCTCTTGGACCTTTAATTCTTGGAAACCCTTTTTCAGAAGAAGAGTTCTGTTAACTCCTGGTTCTACCGCAAACGGTAAACGCCTAAGTCTCCGTCGAGCGAGCTGCATACACCAAACTACTGGAACCGTCTATTAACCCTACTCGGATAAAAAAGACAAACTTGTGTCTCTCGTGTCCCGAACCATGTTCACTCTGATCTTTCGTGCTGTGTGAAAGTACGTAGGCACAAGATGCGATATCTTGGCGAGCAACCTTACCCCGTAGTTAGGCGAACTACGTTGACTCTGATTTCTCGTTCCAGACGGGAATACGTAGGCATAAAGTGCGACACTTTGCCGAGTCGTTTTCTTTTCTTTTCAGACCAGACCTTTAGTGTAGATAGTTATAACAAACCCGTCAGATAAATACAATAAGAGTGGATCCCATCGAGTACGATGGACGTGAGGGGTGCTAATACCTTCCCCTTGCGTAACCGACTCCCGAATCCAGACAATGGTTCCGATGACCTTGTCTTATACCTTTGCGTCAGGTTTTTCCGATCGTTTCCTTTCCCGCTCTTTGGGATAAATAACGAACGTGGCGACTCTCCTGTCTTGGGGGCCTCGTTTTTCGCAGTAGCGACAGCTAGCGACTCTGCTGGGGAATAGCTGGTTCCCTATGCGACTCAATCCTAGCGCTTATGTGTTTACTTGTTGGGTTTTATTTATTGCACTTTACTTTCCGCATTTTATTTTTAGTATATTATTATTATTGTTCTGTTGTGGGAAGGGGTTCTGATGAGTGAGAAGCCAGACCCAGGCTTGAGTGCACTTAGAATTAGTTGTGGAAATTAGTGGGCGCGTGCTTGCTTTGCAGGCACTAGTTTCTCATGAAATCCACGCTCAGACGAGGTTCTCCTAGTTGACTTCTTTTCCGGCCCTTTAGGCTTGAGGGTTTGTTGGTTTGGAGGATTGTCGACTCTGGGGACCGATCATTTGTGACACAGCAGAGTGAGGCCACTTCAAGAGATGATGATGCCACACCTTCTGGGTATCGTATCATCGCTCTTGAAAGTCTGTGACGCTGGGAAACGCATAGGATGCCATACCTTGTCTGTGATTTAGGTCCATACCTATGAGCGGGGTCGGGTTATTGCAAGAAACCTTAACCTTCAGACTACCTGGTTTTCTTGACAGTGAATCGGTGTTGTTGGGTTTAGAGGGTTCTTATCGTCAAAGATGTGGTTGTTCTCGACAGTGCATATTTATTGGTCCTCTTCAGGGTTATGCTATCAGAGCAGTGTTGTGATTGTGTTGGATCAGAGCTTTGGTCTCCTCAGCAGTAGCCATCTTGATCCTCTGTTGCATGTTTGCATTTTGCATACTCATTTGCATATCATTAATGCGTGTATGTGTTGCAGGTACATTATCCCCCGGTTCCGGTATTTTCTTGCCTGTTGTTGTGCTATTATGGGTTCTCTGAGGAAGACTGTAGCCTACAAGCTCCCTACTCCAGATGTTTCTCAGTTGTCCAGTTTGATTGCTTTGGCAGATGATACTGTGAGAGGGGAATTCAGAAAGTCTTATGGGAAGCTGCTCAGTTTGGTCCGTAAACCTTCTGTGTATGAGTTGAATGGGTTGTATGCCTTGCTGTAGTTCTATGATCCTCTTTTGAGATGCTTCACTTTCCCGAACTTCATTCTTGCACCTACATTAGAGGAGTATGCTGAGTTATTGGGTGTGCCTATCAAGAGTCAGATGCCATTTGTTCATATGGATGCTAAGCCTAATCTGGCTAATCTAGCTCTTTCTCTTCATCTGGATGCCTCTGAGTTGATCTTGTCCAGTTGGAATGCGGTTCCTGGAGTTTCTCTGCAGTTCCTAGTTGGGAAAGCCCAACAGTGTGCCAAAGACGGTTGTTGGATTGTATTCAACACCATTCTTGCTCTCTGCATATATGGTATCATTTTGTTTCCTAATATGCCTGATTTTATAGACTTGGATGCCTTTCATATCTTTGCCTCAGGGAATCCAGTTCCTACCTTGATTGGCGATGTGTATCATTCCGTCCATTACAAGAACGAGAATAGAAGGGGTAAGAATGTATCATGCTGTGTGCCCTTACTCTACAGATGTTTTGATAGTCACTTACCCAAGAAGGGTCTCTTTGCTTCATCTGCAGCCACAACTAAGTGGTCTGAGCGATTGATGGGTTTATCAGCAGAGAGTGTTGTTTGGTTTGATAGAGATATGTTGGGTACTGAGGTTATATTCAGCTGCAGCGGGTTTCTGAATGTGCCTTTGATTGGAAGAAAGGGTTGTATCAACTATAATCCATCTCTACTTGTCAGATAGTTTGCTTATGCTTTGAGAGTTCCACCAAAGGATGAAGAGGTGCAGGAATCTCTGTACCTCACCGGTCTTCTAGAGGGGGATATGTTATCTAAGCTTCAGCATGCCTGGAATGATATCAGTAGACGAGGGAAAACTTTGTTGGGCAAGAGTAATAGCCAAGCCTATGCTCCGTATGTGACCTGGATCAGGACCAGAGCAGAGACCATAGGGATGCCCTTTCCTCCTGCCAAGCCAGAAAGCCCTCCAGTGGTGGAAGAGCCTACTACCATGTCTATTCAGCAGTATAATCAGGTGTTAGCTGAGAAGGAAGAGCTGAAAAAGGCCAATGAAGAGTTAGAGAAAGAGTTGGCACAGGTTAGAAGTGAGAGAAATGAAGTCGTCCATTCTTTCAAGAAGCAGACAGAGTTGGTGAACAGGTTAGGTATGGACTTGACTAAGCAGATAGCTGATCGTGAGTGTTTGGGTCTGGACTTCAAATCTGTCAATGTTGTATTGGCCACCAAGAAGCAGAATCTGGATGAAGCATACCGAAGAATATCCAAGTTCAATCAGCAGTGGAATGCTACTTTAGCCAACAACAAAGAAAGGGAGGACAAACTGAAACAGCAGATCTTCAAATTGAAGGCTCGGGTGAAGGCTAGTGAGAAGAGGTTTGATGAGGAAACTGCTCGCAGATATGCCGCTGAAGACATGCTGAACAAAGCTCTCGCTAACCTGAAAGATCGCAAGCAGAGGTTCGAGTCTAAGAAGCGAAAGTTAGAAGATTGCTTTGGCCAGGGAGCGTGGGAAGATTCAGTTGAAGGTCTTCAGTGCACTATTATGCAGAGAGAGTTGCTTATTGAAGGGTTACTCACTCGACCTGATCACCCCGAGACTAGAGAGTTGCTAGAGGAGTTTCGTGCCCGCTGTCGCACTTGATTATCTTTGTAACTCTTTGTATTTTTTTTTCTGATTCTTGCTGTAGGATGACTATCACCAGGCTTGTTGGTTGAGGTCATGCTATTGATTACCCTTGTATTCATTGATTTTGTACTGCTTCCTTGTTGGCCCATCTATATATGAGATGTTATTTCAGTGACTAGATCCGAACTTCTTATTATCATCACTGGCACTCTGGCACTCGAATCGGGGGACAAATCTCCCTAACGCACAAACACACGTTTGCATCTGCATAAATCATTCGCATAGCAGGTACCTTGTACCATGTTTCCTAACCCTCTATTGATGCAGGTTCCAGGATTGCCGATCAGCGAATTCATCGCTACTCTACTAGAAGCAACTGTAAGAAAGCCATGGATCAGATGCAGACTGAGATGCAAGAGATGCGCGACAGGATGACGTAGTTCATGCAGATGATGGAAATTGTGGCCAAGGGCCAGGAGTAGCTGCAAACTCTGGTGCAACCTCTCATTGCTAGGGTTGACAGTCAGGGTGTGCTACATGGCGGAATTGCTACTGATTCTCCTCACGGCGAGACTCTCCAGGCTGGTGATGATGTACCAGTGATTGTCCTCAATGCGACTGAGAATGGTAACAGAGCTGGGAAAGGAAATGTGACTGGTAACGGTAATGGGCATGTGGAAACTAATGGCAACACTGGTGTTGGGAATGCTGGGTTCAATGTTGGCACTGGGAACGCTGGTCCTGGTGTTGGGAATACTGGTATGGGATTTGGTGTTGGCAACGCTGGTTTTGGTGGTAATCAGGGCTATGGCAATCAGGGCTTCAGTAACGCAGGTTTTGGCAATGCAAGTCATAATGGTGTTGGAATGGGTGCTCACAATGCTGGTTTTGGACCAGGTGCTGGAAATCAAGGTTTTGGTAACACGGGGTATGGTCCCAGGATCAATCAGGCTGGTTTTGGTCCTAAGATTGCTTATGCTGGGTATGTTAATAAGGATTCTCACTGGGGCGAAGATCGTCAGGAAGATGCTTTCCCTCCGCCAGGCAGGGATCTTGAGATGCCCATTGACAGTGATAGAAGGTTCAGGTTGTCGGAAGAACAGATGAGGAATCTTGCTAATCAGAACTCCACGAGGTTGGACGTGGCTAACATGGGATTGGTCCCTGGCTTGAGGGTACCAATCAAATTTAAAGCGCCCACTTTCGACAAGTATAAGGGGGATACTTGCCCGAGAGTTCACGTGCGATCTTACTACCGGAGAATGTCTGCCTATTCTGATGACGAAAAGATGCTGATGCATTTTTTCTAGAACAACTTGTCGGGACCGTCATTGGAATGGTACATGGGATTAGAACCTACTCAAATTGGTAGCTGGAAGGAGTTAGCAGAAGCTTTTGTCAAGCATTACCAATACAACAGTGACCTTGCGCCAAACCGGGTCCAACTCCAAAACCTTTCTCAGAAGAATGGTGAGAGCTTCAAAGAATACACCCAGAGGTGGCGTGAGCTTGCAGCTGTTGCGGTGAGAGTCGTGATACCAAGCTATTGAATTAACTTGAATCTTAATTCTTAAATTCACAACCGGTCTTTAATTTATCCAAAGGAAAGGTATAAAGAAAGAAAAAACCTTTTGCGCGATGTAACAACAACGCTTAAGAGATTCGGGGATCGGGGTTGGTTATGCATAGGGTAGGTATTTCACATCCTAAACATCTGTAGTACTCTACAGGAACCTTTTGTTTGTTTGGATGCTAAGTTGGTAAATGTTTGCTAAGGTTTGGGATTGGGTAAAAGGTGTAGGTTAAGACCTAAAGATAGTTTCTAAGCTTGCTCGCAAAGACGTCGCGTCCTCTGCCTACGTATCCTAACTAGGATAGAATCAGAGCAATCGTAGTTCACCTCACTAGGGTTGAAGAACACTTGATTATGATCAAGGTTCAAAGGGGAACAAACATTACAATGCTTGTGTAGAGTTTAACAAAACTCTCTAGATCTATGTTTGAACACACAAGAGGGGAGTAAGTAATCATATCCATGATTCTTATATAGAGTTTACAAACTCTATCCTAGGGTTCTAGTTGAAGAACACTCCTAGTGTAGGTGGGTCTTCTAGACTTAAGGCAAAGTCTAAGGCTTATACCAAGGTTCAAGATGACTTCACAAAGTCAAGGAAGGGTAATGAGCTATCCAATGACACAAGGGTCAAGGGAGAGACTTTTCCTTTGGAAGGAGAGAGAGATAGAGAGAGAGAGAGAGAGAGAGAGAGAGAGAGAGAGAGAGAGAGAGAGAGAGAGAGAGAGAGAGAGAGAGAGAGAGAGAGAGAGAGAGACAACTTGGATGAGAACTAAAAAGTTCCATCACTTGGGGAATAAGTACTTGTTGCACCCCAAAATTTGCCCAACCTCTTTCCTTACTTGGTTTATGTTTCATTGCATTAACATTTGCATAGGCATATCATTTGCATATCATGATATCATTCATATAGAAGGGGATCAAGTGTGAGTCTTATCAAGAGAATCCTAGCAAGAGGTCTTATTCAAGATTGAGAAGTTATCAAAGTCATCAGGAGGTAATTTGAGTGCCTAAGAGTTTAGATGCTTGCATGTGGATTTTCTCCTAACTTGAGGATCAATTGAAGACCATTAGAGGGATGTGAAGTGTTGAATATGAGACGAGGATGTGTATGGAGCTCATAGAATGCCTATAGGGCCATGAGAGAGCTCAATCAAGTCATTGTGTCAAATGCAAGAGCCACAGTTGAGGTGCAAGCAATTAGGGTTCCATCTGGGTCAATCCTAGGTCAACTGTGCAATTGAAGAGTATAAAAACCTACTTTTAGGTCATGGAGTTCATGAAATGATATGTTGATACATTTGTGGTGTTGTGCCAAGATCAAGTCAAGAGGAGTCAAGAGAGTGGGAAGTTGCTAAATTAGGGTTTCAGTGTAAAATTCCCTGTTTAATGCCTAACTTCAAGACCACATAAGTCAAGATGCAATTTTCAAATGGATCTTTGGCCAACATGAAACTTGTAGGGAATCTCAATACCTTTAATTTGAGTAATAGAAGTCCTCAAGGGGATTTATAGAACTCAAGTTATGGTCCAGATAAGTTACAAGTCCTTAGATGTCTCTGAAATTTGTCTGTGAAAATCATTCGACTTCAAAGCTATTTTTGACCTAGAAGGATGTTTCACCTGAACTTTCCTCATGATCTAAGCTTTCTAAATTTTATTAGAAGTCTTCCATCTGATTTGTAGAACTCAAGTTATGAGGTTTACAAGTCAGGGGTATTTTGGGAAAGTGAGATTATAGGCCATTTTCAATCATAGGTCAAAATCTCCAACTTGCACTTGTCAAATGGATTTTTGTTCAACATAAAACTTGTTCAAAATGTGGTTTTTAGGCTAACCAAGAAGTCATGATGGATTGATTGGGCTCATATCAAGATTTGGTTTGAAATGGCTTAAAAAGGGAGATTTTCAAAGGATTCAAAGTTGAAAAATTCAAATTAATGGTTAAGTGACCAAAACATGTCAAGTAAGTACTCATTTTGATTGGAAATTTCATTTCAAGCACAATGACATTGGTGGATTTTTGAGTTAGGGCAGAATTTCATGAGTTACAATGTGGTTTCTTCATGTGCAAGTTACACATCCAAATCCTTCACCAAGGCAATTCAGGCTTTCCTTTTGATCTGAATTCATTCACAAGGGATTTTGCAAGTGATTAGAAGATTCTGGAGCAAGCTACACGGCCAGAATACACGACTGTCATGTGCACTTTGAAGGAAAAATCAGAAATTGTGAATTGCTGGATTGGGCTTCATTCAAGCTTCAAAAGCCCACAAACTCACTCTATATAAGCATATCATTGATTCCTTACTCAGGTTGGAGCTCATTTCGTGAAGAAAGCTGAGATTGCAAGTGAAATTTCCAAGGAGCAAGTGAGAATCGGGTTTTCATTTCCAAGCTAGTTCAGACCAAATTGAAGGTTGAAGACTCTTCCTCTTGCATCATTGATCGTGTCTGGAGAGTTTTGAAGCAAGAAGCAAGCTCTAGCTACCTCTGTTAGTGGATCTATACCAGGTTAGTAAACTTCAAAATTCCTCTTGATCCAGCATGATGTAGTTAGCAATGAACATGTGGTTAGGATCTGGATGAAACCTAGGTCGTTTTAGAATTGATTTGGAAGCAATTGGTGATGATAGATCACGTGATGACAATTCTGTTTTGGATCGAATCTCTTAATTCTTGGAGAATTAGCATGAACTAGATAGATCAGGATGATCTAGGAAGCATGAGGAACATTTCTGTGTGATTAGATTATGATTTGGTGAGGATGAAAGTTTTGACATATTTTGGATTTGGATTCGATTTGAGAGATCCATAAAGATTCATGATGTTTGGAGTTCATATTTGTAATCTACGTGAAAAATTGAGCAAGATTGGTGTAAAGTTTGTTGGATTTGGTCACCTGTGAATAACCTCTCACCGGAGAAGACGGTTGTTTCCACCGTGAGAGCTACCGGAGACTGTTCCCCCTCTCCTGAGTTCCAAGGAAGGAGATGAAGTCATGGCCATCAGATCTTGTGGAAGTTGGACTTATTCAACACATCGTGTGGCTCATGTTTAAACTGAGGATTTGCCTCCAAGGAATGAAACGCAACGTTTCATTAATCCCAGTCAGCGTGTGACTAGGATGCTCACGTGGACGTGCTCAATGCCTTTGGATCAGATTACCTTGTCAACACCATCCAAAGCACGTGGTTTTATTCAGCATTTTATTTCTTTTAATCATTTTTGATATTATTTTTAATGCTTATTGGTTCCAAAAATCACAATAAATCCATTTTTGATCCAAAAAATATTTTAAAAATATCTCCATGTTCCTGATTAAATTTGTGATTTTCTGGGATCAATAAAATGCATTTTCATGCATTTTTCAATTTAATTTGCATTTTTCTCTGTTATGTATTTTCTTTTATTTTGCATAATTGTTCATCTGTTTTGTTGATTTTTGTGTGATCTTTTGGTATTGAATCTGGCTGTGATTTTTAAGAATGTTGTAGGTTAGATGTGCATGCTACCTTAGGATTTTTATTAGATTTTTTTAACAATTGTAGGTTATGTTTTAGGTGAGATGTTTAGAGCCTTCCCAACTTATGGTTTATCTTGACACAATTCAACTTAGGATTTATTTAGTGGACCTAGAAGTTGATTTAGGCTTTGATATTTGAACCCTAGAATTTTAAAACATGCATGTTCCCTTAGGAAATTTATTAGATTTTTACAACTTAGTTTTCTATTTTAGATAGAATTTACAAGTATGTGTTGCTTTTGGTGTTCCTTCTTTGGTGCCTTGCGTTGTTTGATCCTTTTGGTGGCTTTGGAGCTTGAAGAGCTTGGTTTCTTTTTTGGAGGAGGTTTTGGACATCTTGTAGCTACTGTGGATTGGATTGTGGAGCTTAATTTGGAGTTTTCTTTCTCTTTTAGGAGCTTTTTAGAAGCTTATAGGATTAAGGTTTTAGGAAGAGCCATTAGAACTAGTTCTTTTCTTTTCCTCAAAAAATAGAATGCATTGTTTGCTTCTATCCTCATCCCATGATGCAAAGTCCTCTTAAGGAAGCTCCATCTCTCCTTTGGAGAGATGAGTGGCATGCCTTAATGAGTATAACTTTTGAGGATGCACTTTCTTTCATGTTGGTTCTTGATGAATTCCTTTGGTCTTCATCAGGTTTTCTAGCATTGTAACTTGATCTCAATGATAATTTCTCTTCTTGTGGAGCTTTCTAGAGCTTGAAGATGAAGAAACTTGAACATAGGAGCTAGCTTGAAGATGAAGATTCTTTGCTGTCAATTCAACTTTGCTGACAAGAGCTGCTGTTGAAGATTGAAGTTGCTGTCTGTAGAAGATTGTTGTTGCTGCTTGGGCTGCTTCCTCTGCTTTTTTTCTTTTGTTGTATTGTCTGTTCGCCTGTGTTGCCTACCTTTAGGTTTGAGGTGGAGCTTGTCTCCCCTTTCCTGTTGTCTTCTTAGGTTTGAGGTTGAGCCGGACTCCCTTGCCTCGCTTGTACTGTTGCATAGCATGCATTTTACTGTTTACTGTTTACTGCTTGCTTTCTTTTGCTGTTTTCCCCTAGGATCTATGATTTCCTCTGTGCAAGAGGGAATTATGACAGACATTAGGTTTTTAAACCATGCATGATAACTGTAGGTAGATTCCCTTTCAACCATAGTTTTAGGGCGTCTTTCTCTTCTCATCTCAAAACAATTCAAAAATACAGTAATAATGTTAATTGAAATCATAGGTTACGAGCCTTAAGCTATCTGGGAAAGGGTTGGTGGAGGGTCTATCTCCAGTAATCTGGATGTTTAGTGTGGTACCCTTTGGGTGACATACGAAGCGTTCACTCTTGGGTCATATTCTCTAGTGCGACTGAGATTGCAAACATCTTTAAAAACAGTTCTTTCGTAAAAGACTCAAACAAACATTCAAACTCTGTTTTTGTCCTCTTGGACCCTTAATCTGGAAAACCCTTTCATAAGGAGATAAAAAACTGTTGGACAAGCTTGTGTCTTCCGTAGCCCGAACTACATTTGCTTTGATCTTTCATGTCGTATGAAAGTACGTAGGCACAAGACGCGATATCTTGGAGAGCAACCTTCCCCCCTTAACCTGTAGTTAGGCGAACTACGTTGACTCTGATTTCTCGTTCCAGACGGGAATACGTAGGCATAAAGTGCGATACTTTGCCGAGTCATTTTCTTTTCTTTTTAGACCAGACCATTAGAGTAGATAGATAAACATACCCTTAGATAGAAAACAAGCGTGGATCCCGTCGAGTACGACGGACGTGAGGGGTGCTAATACCTTCCCCTTGCGTATCCGACTCCCGAATCTAGGATTTGGTTGCGATGACCATTCCTTTCCCTCGTTGCGTTAGGTTTTCTCTGAGCGTTTCCTTTCCCTCTTTTGGGATAAATAACGCACGGTGGCGACTCTTCTGTCATTGTCGGCGCCAATTTTCGCAGTAGTGACAGCTGGCGACTCTGCTGGGGACTCCAACGGTTCCCTATGCGAGTCAATCCTAGCGCTTGTTTTCCCGTCTGGGGTTTTGTATTTATTTAACTTTTTGTCTTTACTTTTAGTACTATATATTATTGTTATTGTGCTGTGGGTAGAGGGTTAGTTTGAGAGATAAGCCGAACCTGGGCTTGAGTGCACATAGACTTAGAAGTAGAAAGTAGTGGTTAGTGTCGCTACTGCGAAAATCGGCCGGCAAAACAGAAGAGTCGCCACCTTTCGTTATTTATCCCTCAGAACAAGAAAGGAAACGATCGGGAAAAACCTGACGAAAGGGTATAAGACAAGGTCATCGCAACCATTGTCTGGGTTCGGGAGTCGGTTACGCAAGGGGAAGGTATTAGCACCCCTCACGTCCATCGTACTCGATGGGATCCACGCTTGTTGGTTTGTCTGACGGGTGAAAAACAAACTATCTACGACTGCTAAAGCTAAACGGAAGGAGACTGACTTGATAGAGCATCGCGCTCTATGCCTACGTATTCCCTTGTGCAATGGGAAAGTCAGAGTCATCGTAGTTCAGGAAACTACGGGGAAATTGGCTCGCCGAGATTTCGCATCTCGTGCCTACGTACTTCCACACGGCGTGAAAGATTAGAGCTCACGTAGTTCAGGCTAACTACGGCTAGACAGGGTGTTCTCGATCACACAGGGGTGGGAGAAGGGATTGACGATACTAGCGTACGCATTCTAGCAGTTAGGTGTATGCTGCTCGCTCTACGGAGACTTAGGCGTTACCTGTTTGCGGTAGAACGGACGTAGTATGTCGGGTTTGAAAGGTATGGGAACATACGGGAACTAGAACTACGGTCTGGTCTCGATTGCGCTCGGGCAAGAGAAAGGGAACATCAGTCGTTAGCGGGAAAGTCTCGATCGCACGGCAGCGAGAGAAAAAAGAAGTTAGTTGTTAGTGTGCTCGCTAGGATATCGCATCCTATGCCTACATATTCTCGTCTGGTACGAGAAATCAGAGCAGCTGTAGTTCAGCTAACTACAGCAAAACGGGAAAAAGGGAAAAGGGAGCTCGTTAGGATATCGCATCATATGCCTACGTATCCTCGTATGGTACGAGAGATCAGAGCAAATGTAGTTCGACGGGAAAACAAGTCTTAATTGCACAGGGGCAAGAAAAGGGGTCTCAATCGCCTGAACGCGAGAGCAAAAGGGTTTCGATCACACGGGGGCGAGAACAAAGAGGAAGCAGGCCTACGCCTAAACGGGAAGGAACCCGGGACACACACGCACGAACCTAATATGTAGGAGCGAATGCGTCGCATGTCACCCAAAGGGTACCATACTAGACATCCTAGACGATTGAGAAGAAACTCCTCAACTGTCATTTCCTACGTATCTAACGATACAGTTCACAACACTCGACGGTTGCCTGAAGACTTGAATAAGATGATGTTGAACGAAGCGGCTCCGTTGACTCCTGACATGCGCGCAAGCTCCATTCCAATCTTCTCCTCTCTGGATCCTTGATGAGGACGCTTGAACCAGTACCAATGTAACGCTTAGACCGTCATGGTTCGACTTATACGAGAAACCGAACTCTCAGAGGTAGCGTATTGATGTCCGTGTCAAGGACAAGATAGAGAAATGATATCGGAAATCATTCTCCAATTGAATCGTGTCACACGGCCAGCCAACAATAGAATCGGAGACATAATCGGATAAGAAACGAAAGTAGGAGAGAAAATAGGAGAAAAATCCACTAACAAATGGAAATAAAAGTCTACTCCTAAAATTAACAATTAAATTCTACTAGAAAAATATTCTAAAGAAATATTAAAAGAAAATTGCGTATAAGAAAAATAGCATGAAAATTCTATCCTAAAATACTATAATATTCTATAAAGAAAATAGAAAAAATCTATATTATTCTAAAAATAAAAGAATATAAATCCTATATTAAAAATCTATAGTAAAAAAAAAAGTATAATATCCTAACTATGAACTATAATCCCTAAGGAAAAATAGAAAAATAAAACTATGATTATTACAATCACACCTCCAATACAAAAGAAATTGAAAATCCAAAGGGGAAGGGGGTACAATCTGCAAAACTAGGGTAAAGCAGAAAAAAAAAACCACTTTGGGCTTTAAGCCCACAATACATTCAAACAATAAAGCAGAAACAAAAAAAGGGGGGAGCGCTGGTTATTGGGTGTGTGGCCAGCAAACGATTATTGGGCCCAGCCCACTCGCAATCAACAAAAAAGAGTAGGGGCGGGGGTGTAACGAGCGAAACAGAGGGTGTAGATCCAAAAAAACATGATTGGGCCCAAGGCCCACGAATCAAACCAGCCCCTCTCACTTCCCACATCCAGACTCTGAAAACCCTAATCTCTTCTTCCTCTCTTCTCTCCCAACGCCGCCGTCAACCACTAAAACTCGCCCCTATCTCTATCCGTCCCCAAACTTCTCACCTTTCTCCGTCTGAAACCTTCTCCGTCTGACCTTCAATCCTTCAACTCTCTCCGTTCAACCTTTAGTTTCGCGCATTTAAACATCAACACCAAATCATAATCTACGAACTCAACGCAAGAACAAATCCAAAGGCTCCTCGCAACTTTTGTGTTCGTTTAGCTTCAATCTGATGAAGACGAACTTCAGTGATGAGATTCATGGAGGTATTAGAAGAAACTGATGCTGGATGTTTGTTATTGACGGAGATCCATTGATTCTCTGAAGAAATATTGAAGAATTGAAGATTTCTGGCAGATGACGGATGAACACTGATGAACGGATGAACATCCATGGCAGAATTTCTCGAATTTCTGGAAACGTAGCTTGGAGAACGATGAAGATTTGTACAAATCTTTGAAGGTTTTCTGGAAAACTGGACAAGATCTTCAAGGAGATGATGGACGCCGTTGAAGATTCTTGAAATAATGGATGAACACGGTTGAGGTTGTTACGAGTCTTGAAGATGAACATTGATGAAGATCCAGATCTAGATCGTTGACGAACAGAGGAAGAGATTCTGTGAAGTTGTGGAGGATTTCTGGATCGTTCTTGGAGGTGAGCGATGAACACGCTTGATGTTCTTGATCTGGATGTGGCGAAAACGATGAATATGGGGAAGAACGTTGAATCTGGGATGAGGTTCTTGAGTGTTTCTGGGGATTTCTGATGAGAAACTGGAGGAAGATGATGAAGTTCATGCGCGATCTGGAGAACTTGCGAAGAACTCGATGATGTTCTTGAGGATCTGTGGAAGTTGATCGGAGAATGATGAATGCCGGATGAAGATGATGAAATTGATGAAGTTTTGGGAGGATTGGTGAGTTCCGGTGACGGTTACCGGTGGAAAATGCAGTTTCCGGCGACGGTTAGGGTGGCTCCGGCGGCGGTTGCATGGTCGGCCGGTGAAGGGAGATGGTGAAGCCAGTGAGAGACACGTGTGGGACAAATGGCATGCATGCGGAGAGAGAGAGAGACAAGTGGCTAGTGATGTGTCAGGTTGTGGTGAAGTGGAAGAGTGTGGACGTGTGGCAGCGGACTGGGCCTCCAAAGCTGACATATGGCCCACAAAGTTGACTGAAATGGACTGCACTTAATTACCCTATTAAGCTAAACGAAAATGACTTAAAGATTTAATTAATGTTGATTAACTACCCTATTAATCCTAATTAAAACTAATGATCATTAAAACTCTATTAAATTCTGATATTAAGACTAAAGACTCAATTAATTGCAACTAAAACTCAATTAACTCCTAATCAAAATAAACCCAATATATTCTAAATAATATTCCACAAAACTCTAAAAATAGGGAAAAACTACTTAAACCTATTAAATTCTATTAAAAAAACTATTTAATATCTAGAAACAAAAATCTATTTAAAACTATTTAAAAAGAATTATCTATTAATATCTAAAAACAATTAACATATAAAATCTATTTAAAAATTCTAGAGAAACAATTAAAATTCATTAAAATCCATTTAAAAAATTCTAGGAAATAAAGGGGAAAATCTAAAAAATGCGAGGAAGCCGATTAAATCGATTAGAAAACAGATACGCGAATATAGCGAAATAAGCGGTAAAAACCGGACACCGAAATGTCCTCAAAAATAACAGCGAGAGCTGAAAACACCGGGACGAGCACAAATTCTCAAAACAACTTATTCGAACTGGCCTGAAATGCCTGCGACGCTAGGAGAGGCTGTAATCCCGATAAAATCAGTCTGACTGCAAAAATGCGAGGTATGCGGTATGAAAATGCATAATGCAAAATGAGTCGAAACATAAGCCAAATGCGATCATTGGTTGGTCAAATTTTGGGGTGCAACAGCTGCCCCTACTCAAGCGGCTTGGACCTGAAGGGTTGAGAAGCGAACGACTTTCAATCATTCAAAGGTAGAAGACGGTTGAATACAAAAGAAACCCAGAAATTTGCCAACCTGCAGAAATAAACTGCACAAACTGCTTGGGGAAAATATCCAGAACAGTGAATCCAGTTGTCACGGTAACAAACTGATCAATCATCTGACAAAGAAACTGATTTTAGCATTAGTTATCTGCGTGACGCCACAGATAACAAACCCGAAGGTTGGACCAACATGCACTTGATCCTCTCACGTCGTCTAATGATAGACAGGAAGAAAAACAATCTTGATCTCGTATCGTCTAATGATAGACGAGAGGAAAATGTCTGAATCTCGCATCGTCTAATGATAGACGAGAGAAAACCTTGTTCAAATCTCGCACCGTCTAATGATAGACGAGAGGAAAATCATGTTCAAATCTCGCATCGTCTAATGATAGACGAGAGGAAAACTTTGTCCGAAGAGCCACATCGTCAGTGAGAACTGGCGGAAGGAAGACCATATAAACTTCAACACTACCCATCAAATTTCAGAATCCTTTCGTCTACAGGAATTGATGGAAAGAACAATATCTTCAAAGGGGCCACATCATCAATAAGGATTGACAAGAAGAAAACCACCTTCAAATAGCCATGTCGTCAATAAGAATCGACAACTAGGAAAACCAAACATTCTTCAAAGAGCCTCGACGTCAATAAGGATCAACAGTCAGGAAACACTTCTTGAAATGTCATCTCATCCAATAAACAGAAAGAAAGCCAATACCTGAAAGATCTCCTTGAAACCTCTCAACGTCTCAAGATAGACGGAGAGAAACCATACTCGAACTCACGACGTCTACAGATAGACGGAGAAAAATGATAATCAAACTCATGACGTCTAAAGATAGACGGAGAAAACCATAATCGAACTCATGACGTCTACAGATAGACGGAGAAATCTCTTGCTCAAACTCACAACGCCTAAAGATAGACGGAGAAATCCATACTTGAACTCATGACGTCTAAAGATAGACGGAGAAAATTCCTGCTGGGGGAAATACATCATCAATATGAACTGACAGTAAGAAACTCGCTGAAAATTCACCTGAAACTTCACGTCGTCTAAAGATAGACGGAAAGAAAACCATACTCAAACTCACGACGTCTAATGATAGACGGAGAAAACCATGCTGAAACTCACGGCGTCTAATGATAGACGAAGAACACCATGCTCAAACTCACAACGTCTAATGATAGACGGAGAAATCCACTCGAACTCATGACGTCTAAAGATAGACGGAGAAAATTCCTGCTGGGGAAATACATCGTCAATAGGAATTGACGGGAAGAACAGTCTGTCTTTATCAGATGATCGATAGATAAAGCATAACCGTCGTATGATTTGAGAATCAAATACCAAAGCGCTGTCTGATCAAAGCTGCTGAATAAATGCCCCTGAACTGATTACAAAGTACTTCATGTTGCCACATAAGGCTGATAGAAATTGGCTTATGCTTCGTATGCATATGCGTATGTTTGAATTTTTCTATGGCGTAAATGCTCCATATAAGATGGAATGCTACGCATTTGACGATGAAATGCAAATATGATGCAAATATGATGATATATGTGTTGCACCCCAAAAATTTGCTCGACATTTCTTTACCTAGCTTATGTTTCATTTCATTCACATTAGCATTATCATTTGCATTTCATTGACATGTATGCAGGAGATCAAGAGGTATGATTAACAATCAAGAGCTATATAAGACTATGAATCTAGATAGAGAAAGTTATTCAAGTGTTCAGGGGTTGATATCCTTGTCAGAGAAGTTGAAAGATCCTCAGAGAGTGATTGATGCCAAGAGGGTGTGTCTCCTAACTTGAGAGTTGTGGGAAGTCATCAGATGATTCTGAAGCCATGAAGTTAGACTTGAGGTCTTGAGAGAGCTCATGAGAAGTTTTGAAGATCACTTTGAGGCCTAGACAGGTCATTGTGTAAGATTGAGAAGGCTTAGCCATGATTGGTGCAGCTAGGGTTTGACTGGGTCAACCCTAGGTCAACTGATGATTTGAACAAGGTTGAGACCCAATTCAAGAGCCATGTGATCATGGATTGATGCATTGAGATGATATAAGGATGATTCCAAGGTTAACTCATGATGATTGAAGAGCTTGAGAAATTTCATGCTAGGGTTTCTAAGGCTTGACAGTGTAAAATCCCCTAGTTTGACCCCTATCTTCAAGGCAATTTAGCTCAAGATGTGATTGTCATCTCATCTTTCCCCCAACATGATTGTTGTAGAGAATGATCTTAGCTTTAATTTGAGTGCTATAAGTCCTTGATAGGATTTGTAGAACTCAAGTTATGGCTTTGACAAGTTATAGGTCATCAGATGAATGTGAATTTGGAGCTTGAAAGTTACCCAACTTGCATGAAACTTTTTCCCTAGAATGATGATTCCTATGAACTTTTGGTCAACATGAATGTTGTTACTTATCCTCTTATATTTCTAGAGAGTACTAGAAGTCCTTGATAGGATTTGTAGAACTCAAGTTATGGCTTTGACAAGTCAAGGGTATTTTGGGTATTTGGAGATTACAGGTCATTTCAATCATAAGGCCATAACTCCTATTTGCAAGCTTCAAATGGGAAAATGTTCAACATCAAACTTGTTCAAAATGATGTTTTAAGGCTAGACAAGTGGTCATGAGAGGTTGGAATTGCTTGTAACTCAAAATCGAAAAATTGACTTAAAAAGGAAGAATTAAAGTTCATTAAAAGGACCAAATTTGTGATTTTTCATTTGGTGACCAAATGAGACAAACCTATATGTCATTTTGATTGTAAAATTCATTTTAAAGACAATGGCAATGGCACTTTTCTCATTTGTTGTCAAAATCATGGAGTTGCTTTTGCTTGCTTAAGGCTTAAGGTACATATGCCAAACTACACATAGGATCAAAACCAAGGTGCAAACACATCCAAACACCTTCAAAATCTCATGTGGAGATAATTTGGATGAGAATGAGGGCAAATGCAAGCTAATAGCAAAAGTGATATGACCATGGCATGAGATTGAATTTCAAGTGAGATGAAATATTGAACTTCTCATTAGAGTGATCCAAAACTTTCTAGATTATTCATTCATGTCCTATATATGATTATGAAGTGATTCAGAGCCATGGTTGGTGGGAATTAAGAGAGAAGAGTGAGATTGCATTTTGAATTTGCACATTGCAAATCAAAATCTGTTACAGCCATTGAAGCCATTTCAATCCAAGTTATTGATCTCAATAGCTTGCTCTAGGGTTAGTGATTGATCCCAGATCAAATTCAAGGCACAACTGTGGAAGAATCGTGAGTTGGCCATTGGAGTTGGAAGCTTGCCACTCAGAATAGGGTTCAAGAATCCACGAGGTTTCAGCTCATTTCTTTGCATACAGAAGGTTGATTGGATGCTAGTGAAGGAATCTGGAGCTTATTGAAGGTTGATTTGAAGATTTAACCACTCTGTTCATCAAGAATTTGCAGGTATGTACTTTTCATCGTGCAGCTTAATTTAAGCATAATCAATAGGAATTGTTAGCTTAGATGTGATGTAGGTTGTTAGTAGAAGCTTTCTGGTAGCAATTGGCTAGGTTTGGAGACAATTAGTAAGATGACACAAATTCTGTTCTTGATCGTATCTTGGTGATTCTTAAGAGTTAATCTTAATTTGATAGCTAGATCAACTCAGTGAAGCATAGTGATGATGTTAGACACCATAATTTTAAGTTTGGTGAGATTTGATTCTTGAGTGATTTCTGAGATTTTAATCGTGATTTGAGTTAGGATGAGTCTCAATGTTATTGATTAGCATGGTTAGATTCAGTGGGAAAAATGGAGTGGATTAG
This sequence comes from Lathyrus sativus, assembly GCA_963859935.3. Lineage (NCBI taxonomy): Eukaryota > Viridiplantae > Streptophyta > Magnoliopsida > Fabales > Fabaceae > Lathyrus > Lathyrus sativus. Next base: position 200,740,625 of record OZ012740.1, on the reverse strand, counting down.
TGTATTCATGTGAGAGTTTTGATGGAGTATTGATGAAGTACGATTTGGGGAAGATGGAGCTGAAGCTCTGAACTTCCATGGTTTCTTTCCCTCCAACATTCAAAAGGAAGAAGACGACTAGGTAGCCATTGGATATGGGCTGAAGACTTTGACCTGGGAAGGATCCAACGGCCACGAGTGATTTAAATTTTGTGAAGGATTCTGAGTTGATATGAAACGATGCGTTTCATTTAAATGTTGGTCATGGGCTTAAACACAGATTGCTACCAACACCCCCTTTTTGGGCCCAACACTGAAATGAACTGAGAAAATATGCTATTCACACCACGCGCTTGTCAATTTCTCATTGTTTTCATTTTATTTTCTTCATTTTACATGGTTATTGAATAATCCCTAAAAAATTGAAAAATAACTCAAATGATTCCATTCTTTTTTCCATAGATTCATGATTGAATCTAGTTTTTTTTAGATAAGAAATATTAATATTTCATACATTTTTGATTTTATTTGCATTTGTTGAATTTTAATTGATATTAAAATGACCATGGTTGATGCTTGGTTTTGTTGAATTTGGTTTGATCATGTGATGATGATTTTTGCCTTGATTGTTTGTGTGTAGCTAGCATAGATATGCATGTTCCCCCTAGATTTTTCTCACATTTTTATGATGAATGTAAATAGTAGTTCTAGGTTGAAACTTTAGGTGCTCTATTTTTAGGGTTTATGGTTAGTAGCTTATGATTTAGGGTTTATATCTAGAACTTGGTGGATGATTCAACCTCTGATTTTTGTATGGTAGATTCATGATTGAATTAGGATCCCTTAGGAATTTTTGTAGGAATTTAGAATGTAGTTTACTATTTTTGTTTGATTTTAGTTTAGGTGCTAACTTTGGATGATTCTAATGCACTAATTTAACTAGATTGACTTCTTTAGTTCCCTTAGATTAGGGTTTTGCCTCTCTTGCTCTTGAATGGTGTTGAAGACAAGCATGGGCTACCATGGAATGCTTGAATAAGTTTGTATGTGGAGATCTCCCCTTCTCTTGGTGTAGTGTTGATTAGGTGTTCAAATTAGGGTTTGTAGGCAGAGCTTCTAGATAGATTCCCTTCCTTCATAAACATGGAAGATGTTGATCACTTCCATTCTTACCTATGATGTAAGGTCCCTTTGTAGAGGCCTCATCCCTCCTTTGGTAGGATGTGTGGCTCTTTACAAGTTGGTAGAACCTTTGAGGGTCCCTTTCTCTAATGATAGGATGCTTAGTGGTGACCTTTGGTCCTCACTCTGCTACTAATCATCCAAACTTTGCTCTTGTTAGATGAATCTTTCTCCCTTTCTAGAGGATGGAGTTCCTTGCTTGAAGAGATTAAGGGATAAGAGTTTATACTTCTTTGTGTTTGAAGGCTACCATTGAAGCTGGAGCTTGTAGATCAGGAAGAGCAAGTTAATACTTGTAAGGAGGAGAGAGCTGAAGCTTGAAGGTCCAGAAGAATAAGTTGACACTTGTGAAGGAGATCAAATTGAAATTGAGTGAAGAGCTGAGGCTTGAAGAGGAGAGAATAAGTTGATACTTATGTTGATACATTGAGAGCCTGAAAGACAAGTTGATACTTGCAATGGGGATTGAAGCCTGAAGGTGGAGTTTACCAAAGAGCTGAAGCTTGAGGAAGAAGAAAGAATAAGTTGATACTTATGCTTGAGGTATTGAAAGCTTGAAGAGGCAAGTTGACACTTGCTATTGAAAATGGTAGCCTTGGAGGGCGGTTGAAGGCTGAGGACTGAACTGATGTCAAAATTGCTTTGCTGTGGAGTTATGGAAGTTGTTGATCTGCTTTTTTTCCTGTCTGTTTTCTTTCTGTGCAACTGTATTGATGTGACTTGTTTGATTTGCTTGATGCATTAGAATAAGTTCATGTTTAGATTCTGTTAAGCTAGGAGCATGATTGCACTAGAGGTTGAGTTGCTCCCTCTGCTTGTATTGTTACTGTATGGCTTTGCTTGCGGGTATTCGGTAGAGCCCAGCTCCCTTGCCTATGTGGTTTGTGTTTGCTTGATAGCATGTTACTTCTTCTGTATGATTGCAGTTATTGTATGTTTGCTTGATAGCATGTTATTTCTTCCTGCATGATTACAGTTATTCATATTTGGCTTGAGGTTGAGATGAGCTTGTGGAGGCTGAAATCCCACACACATTTCCTCCCTCACTTGCATTGCATGCATTTTACAGTCGTTTACTGTTTACTGTTTAAGCTGATGCTTTATCTGTTTCTGTTTATCATTGACATGATCCCCTTGGAATCTCACTTCCTTTGATAAGGAAGTGATGATTAAAACTTTAGGTTGAAACCTATGCATGATAACTTCTAGGAGATCCCTGTTTCAAACTTCAACCATAGGATGGATCCTTGGCATGACAACATTAGGACTTGATAGTCTCCCCTTAGTTGAACCTGTTCGTTCTCTCTTCTCATCTCAAAACAAATTAAAATATAGTAATAAAGGTTAACTGACGTCGTACGTTACGAGCCTTAAGCTATCTGAGAAAGGATTGTTGGAGAGTTTCTTTTCAACAGTCTGGATGTTTAGTATGGCACCCTTTGGGTGACATGCGACGCATTCACTCTCAGATCATAGTCTCTAGTACGATATTGGTTGCAAACATTCATAAAAAACAGTTCTTCCGTAAAAGACAGAAAACAAACTTCAAACCTTTTTGCCCCGTGGGCCCGTAATTCAAAGGAAGCTTTTCTGAAGAAAAGAGTGTCGTTAACTCCCAGTTCTACCGTAAGCGGTAACACCTAAGTCTCTAAGGGTCGAGCTGCGTACACCAAACTGCTGGAACTGTTTGTTAACCCTACTCGAAAAAATAGATGAATCTGAATTCCCGTAATCCGTATTATCTCGAACTACGTAAGCTCTGATCTCTCAAGCCTGTTGAGAGTACGTAGGCACAATACTGACGTATTGGCGAGCCACCTTCCCCGTTACCCATAGTTAGGAGAACTACGTTGACTCTGATTTCTCATTCTCTGATGAGAATACGTAGGCATAAAGTGCGACGCTTTGCCAAGTCATTTTCTTTTCTTTTCAGACCGGCCTTGATAGGTAGATAGAAAACCAACCCGTCAGATAAACACAACAAGCGTGGATCCCATCGAGTACGATGGACGTAAGGGGTGCTAATACCTTCCCCTTGTGTAACCGACTCCCGAACCCAGACAATGGTTGCGATGACCTTGTCTTATACCTTTTCGTCAGGTTTTTCCGATCGTTTCCTTTCCCGTTCTGAGGGATAAATAACGAAAGGTGGCGACTCTTCTGTTTTGCCGACACCTTATTTTCACGGTAGCGACAATATGCAAGATGTAAATGCAGGCTCAGGCTGCTGGAGAAAAGTTGTACACAGAAGAACCATTCCAGCAAAATAAATGCTGGTAAGGTGAAGCCAACTCCACTGATGGAGAAATTGGATACGAAACCACTTCAGCAAAATAAATGCTAAAGACAAAGCCAACTCCACTGGGGATAACCGGATATCACAACATTATTCTAGCAAAATAAATGCTGGAAGAGTGAAACCAACTCCGCTGGGGATAACCAAATGTGCTAAGCGTGATCGGACTTCCCTGGGGATAGCTCACACGTGCCAATGAAGATTGGACTTTTGCTGGGGAAAACAAACGGAGTCTCCCTGCATGCCAATGAAGATTGGATTTTGAAACTGATGCGCCAACACGGATGGGCCTCACAGTGATTGCCAATATGGATTGGGCTTTAGGAATGGCTCGCCAATGAGAATTGGGCTTCCTGAAAATTGCCAAAAAGGATTGGGCTCTTGGGCTATCCATGATGGGTCAGGTACGACTGACGCTGGAAAACATTCTGTCTGAATTCATAGTTTATGATTGAAAGGTCAAGGACGGTAACACGACTTCTCGACATTCGTCTCACACTTGAAAATAGGCCGAAACCTGCTTGTGTAGCTCTGAGTAGCTCTGATGACACGTAGAGGAACGCTTCCTTCGCTTCTGATATGCCCCAGCCTGTAGGATCTCTATGGGGATATTCCTCGAATGGAAATCTAAAAATCTGTACCCTGATGGTCGGACACGAACTGCCCCAACACTCTGTACTTCGGAGAGATGCTTTGGATCAAATGTCCCTCGGACGAGAAACAACTTCGGTGCTTTTCTTAGAGTGGCCTGCCCCGGTCTGCAACGACTCTGCCCCTGATAGGCTGATCTGCGGGGAGATACACTGGTTGTCCTCGAGAGATTCATCAAATCTCGACCTGACTGCTTCAGAATAACCAACTTCGGATGGCTGACATCACTAGGGATTATAGCTTGCCCCAGTTCACGGAGTTTCGGGCGTTCTGCATTCTATCATGATCAGACTTTCCACTGTAGGAAACTTTCCTGCTGTCAAGCACTTACCCGCAAGTAAAGCCAATTGTTCTGCACAAAAGATATATTAATTCAATGCATATGACAGTTTTAACATCCAATCTGTTCACCGAAAAAGAGAAAAACAGTTTATGGCATATAATGCACAAATCATTAATCAGAATATCAACATCAATACCAACATGGTAAGAAAAACCCTTTTAGGAGTCAGCTTCGACGCGATCTTTACCGATGTATGCCTTCGAAACAAACCCTGGTTCAATTAGGACTTTTTCTGGTTGTAACGTGGTCAGGTTCACGGTTTTGAAGGAAAGGATAAAGGCTCAAAATTTATTTTCACCCACCCGTTCACCTTGATGTTCTCCAATCCTACGTTTAGCTAATTCGACCTTAGCGCTCACTTCTCAGAAGTTGAAGGATGGGAGTGATAGTTCGAGAAACCATGAATTTTGGAGTGACAGCCACTCACTTTTCATCTTTGACACTTGGGGTCACACGACTCGTATTTTGTTCGAGGATTTTTCTTTTGTGATCCTTTTCGTTTTTTCTTTCTAGTTTTTCGCTTTCCCTAATTTTTGCCTGGACTGGCTCCTTTGAGCTTCTTTTGATTATTAAGTCCAGCGGGATGCCCTCTTTTTTTCCTAAGTCATTTGCTTTCAAGTTTTGACTTAGCAGGCTTTTGATTCTTTTTGCTTTCTATTTTTTTTCGAACAAGTCGTGTGACACTGGCTGTCTGACTCATTGGGGAATAATGTGACTGTTTCACTCCTGATGCTTAACCACCGCGGTTTCTTAGGCACGACCTCTAGAGGTGTGATTGATCCTCGAACGGACACTCCCTTCTGCAATTTGGACACTCGGTCAAATTAGCTAACACCTACCCTGCCCTAGGTTAAGATTGAGGATTTTTTCGTTTTCCGAAAGAAACTCCTACTACTAGGTGTTGCACCCTAAAATTTGACCAACCGGGTCCCGTATCTGGTCCGATGTTTCGACGCATGACCGCATTCGCATCCGCATATCGCATACAGTGCATTTCTCAGTTGTTTTGATTTTATCGGGATCACAGCTCTCGTCTCGCGTTTCAGGTGTTTTTAATCAGTTTAGATAGGTAGAATCGTATTTTTGGGAGGTCGTGCTCTTCCCGGTGTTTTCAGCTCGCGCTGTTGTTTTTAGAGATATTTCGGTATCCATTGATTTTTACCGGCTATTTTGGTGCGCTCTCGCAGTGTTATTTGTCGTTCGGTGCTATTTTTGTTCCTCTGGGAATTATTGTGATTTTTCTGGATTTTATTGGCCATTATTAGGGTTTTAATAGATTTTAATCATTTTAGAATATTAATAGTTTTTTAATAGTTTTAATAGCTTTAAATCATTTTTTAATCATTTTTAGAGTATAATAGATTTTAATAGAATATTAATAGGAAAATATATTTTTAATAGTTTTAATCTTTTTTTAGAGTTTATAGAGTTTTTAGGGCTTTAATAGATTTTTTAATAGGTTTTAATATAGAAAGAATATAGATTTTTATTTTTTTAATAATAGATTGTCTTTTATAGAATTTAATATAGGTTTTATTAGAGATTTTTAATCATTTAATTAGAGTTTTAAATAATTAGGGTTTAGATTAGTTTAATTTTTCAGTTTAGCTTAATGGTAGGTTTAATTCTTTAATCAGTTTTTTTAATGAAGTTTAGTTCATTATTAATCAGCATTTAATTAGTCTTTTTTTAATTCAGTTTTTTAATCCATTATTATTCAGATTTTGCGTTTTATTGTTTTTCGTTGGGCCCAGGTTGAGTCTGTTTGGAGGCCTAGTTCGCAAGGCCCAGTTTATCCTTTTTCGTCCATTTTCAAGTCCAGAATTATCCATGTCTATAAATATTCATCTACACGTGTTGCCCAAGGGAGACCCCACCTCATAACCCCACCACATTCACTGCATGCGTGCCAACGCAGCACCCCACTAGTCCTCTCATCACCACGTGTCTTCACGCATGAAGCTCCCTCTGCCACCCATCGCCACGTGTCTACCGCGGAGTCTCACCGGTTGCATGCCCAGCGGCCATGCAACCACCGTCCCTAACACCTTCCGGCAGCCATAACCGACCACTAACTACCTCCGGCCACCGTACACTTCACCGGAAAACTGGAAAACTCAATCTTCATCGTTTCTTCGTCTTCATCCTCCTCCAACGTTCTTCCATCTCCGATCCATAATCATCCTTCTTCTCCGATCCATAATCATCCTTCTCCTCCGATCCAACCTTCATCACCCCTAACATTTTTCCAGAAATCTTTCTCCTTCGATCAACCTTCATCAACGATGTCGTATTCATCATCTCCAGGTTTATACCAAAATCATCATCGTTCAAATCGTCCTCATGGAACATTCATCAATCTTCGACCTGCTCCAGAAAATCTTCATCGTCCGTTCTTGCATTTTCCAGATTCAACCGCTCATCAATCTTCCCCAGAAAATTGTACAAAGCTTCATCAGTCTTCATGTGTTCATCACTCCTTCAAGAACATTCATACTATTTCCAGATTTCTCCGTATTACCTTCGAGAGCCTCGTGTTCTTCGTAAGCGTTCAAAGATCTTCCACTATCAACACATCTCCAGATCAGAACTTATCGAACACAGCAACGTTAACAAATTCAAGATCCGCCTGAACTCGCAATCAACAACAACGTCAACTTCGGATTTGCAAGCGATTCCATCAAAGATCAACAAGCTCACTCCGATCCCAAACTCACGCCTATCTTCAATCAATATCCCCACAACATTCAATAGGAAATTGAAAATTCGTTTGGATTTTTTTTCGTAGGTTAATCATCGGTGATGGTGGTGTTTAACGAAAGCGAAGTAGAGAGGAGGAGATTTCGAGGTTAAAGAAGAGGATAGTAGGGGATTTGTTTTGGCCAGGTGAGGAACGAACAGAGAGAGGTCGGAGACGGAGAAAGGGCGGTGATGCGGCGCACATAGAGGAGACAAAACCTAGGGTTTTTTCAGAGTGGAAATGGAAGAGCGAGGGAGGGAGAGGAGAGGTCCCTCGTGGACTCTTTGGGATTGGGCTGACCTTGTTTGGGCCCAACGCATTGTGGGCATCACACCCCCTTGTACCAGCTTGCACCCCCATCCATTTTTTTGTTGGCTGAAGTCTGCATTGGGCTGGGCCCAATTACTTTGTTGTTTTTTTCTTGCTATACCCCCTTTTGACTGCAGTGTACCTCCCCCCCTTTTTGTTTTCTTTTCTTTATTTTTATTTGCTTAGTTTTTTTTGAAGAAAAAAAAACAATAAAGAAAAAGAGTATATTTGAAAGGAATAGAAATATTCAAGAAAAGAATATTGAAAAAAATAGAAAAAGATTATGAAGAGAAAGAAAATATGAAAAATATGAAAAAAGAATATGAAAAATAGTGAAAAAATATAGAAAAATATGTATGAAAAATATTCTGAAAAAAAGAAAGAGAAAAGAATATTGAGAAAAAAGAAGAAAATAGAAGTATGAAAAAGAGAAAAAATATTAGTATAGATGTAATATTTTTTTAGAGTATATTTTCTTCATGGAGTTTTATTTTAGGGATAGTTTAGAAGTCCACTTGTTAGGGGACTATTTTCCATTTGATTTTCCGGGATAGGATAGGATAGTATTTCCTAGGGGTTTATTTTTCAGTATTCACTCATTGTAACCATTTTTCAGAATGTTAATAAAACAAGATTTGAGTTGTGGTCCCGAAGTAGCCGAACTACAGCTGCTCTGATTTCTCGTACCAGACGAGAATATGTAGGCATAGGATGCGATATCCTAGCGAGCATACTAACAACTAACCTTTTGTTCTCTCGCTGCTGTGCGATCGAGACTTTCCTGCTGACGACTGATGTTCCCCTTTTTTCTCTCTTGCCCGAGTGCATTTGAGACCAGACCGTAGTTTTTCCCATAGGTTCCCGTACCTGTAAAACTAGTTTGATTTCTCACTGCTGTGTGAGAATACCCTGCCTAGCCGTAGTTAGCCTGAACTACGTAAGCTCTGATCTTCCATGCGGTATGGAAGTACGTAGGCACAAGACGCGAAGTCTTGGCGAGCCAATTTCCCCGTAGTCCCGAACTACGTTGACTCTGACTTTCTCTCTTGAGAATACGTAGGCGTAGAGTGCGACGCTTTATCGAGTCAATTCCCTCCCGTTTAGATTTAGCAGCCGTAGATAGATTGTTTGCATCCTTTAGACAACCCAAGCAAGCGTGGATCCCATCGAGTACGATGGACGTGAGGGGTGCTAATACCTTCCCCTTGCGTAACCGACTCCCGAACCCAGGTTTTGGTTGCGATGACCATACCTTTTCCCGTTTTTTGCGAGGTTTACTTCGAGCGTTTCCTTTCCCTCCGTTGGGATAAATAACGCACGGTGGCGACTCTTCTGTCAGTCGGCGCCGATTTTCGCAGTAGCGACAGCTGGAGACTCTGCTGGGGACTGCAATGGTTCCCTATACGAGTCTCGCCTTGGGTTTTTCCCTAGCTGTTTGGGGTCATCCCCAGCAGCTGGAGACTCTGCTGGGGACTGCAATGGTTCCCTATACGAGTCTCGCCTTGGGTTTTCCCCTAGTTGTTTGGGGTCATCCCCAGCAGCTGGCGACTCTGCTGGGGATCCAACGTCCCCTGGCTGCTAAGGACTGCGATAGTCCTTATGCATGTGGGATCCAACGTCCCCTAAGAGAGTCAATCCTAGCGCTTGTTTGCTTGTCTATTTGGGTTTATTTATTGATATTATCTATTGCTGTCGTGCTATTGGGGTGTGACGGGTGTTCTATGATTGAGAGATAAGTCGGACCTGGGCTTGAGTGCACCTTAGACTTAGAGTAGAAATTAGTGGGCGCGCACATGCTTTGCATGTCCTAGTGTCCCGCGAAATCTACACTCAGACGAGGTTCTTCTGGTTGGCCTCTTGTCCCACCCTTTGGGTGGCTCGGGTTGCTGGTTAGTTGGATTGTCGACTCTGGGAACCGATCATTTGGGAGTTAGCTAAGTGAGGCCTCTTCAAGACTTGATGATGCCACTCCTTCTGGGAATCGTATCGTCAGTTTTGAAAGTCTGTGATGCTGACGACCGCATAGGATGCCGTACCTTGTCAGATATAGGTCCATACCTGTGAGTGGGGGTTTTTTTTTGCAGGAAACATGACTTCCAACCTACCCGTTATTTTGGTCTTCTCTTCAGAGCAAACATACTCCGTCAGCAGCGCAGCAGTATTCAGATTTGTGTGGGGGCTGTGGTCCCGTTGTTTGCTGCATCTTGCATATCATGTGCATAACAATGTTGCATCATATTGCATATCATCCTCCAGTTAGCCAGAGTTCTGATCCAGCCTTTGTTTCTTGAAGGTGATTACCCGGAGTTTGGATTGAGCAGCTGTTGATTGTCAGAAGACCTACCTAGGGGTTGAGTAGATTTGAGCAGAATCAAGCATTGAAGTCAGCTGAAGATTATTGGTAGCTATGTCTGAAGGCCATTTCCAGTCTCCTAACACCTTGACGGGGTTCACTATGACGTCCAACCCTCTGTATGATTCCATGGAAGACTTCCCGCAAGCGAACAACGTTACTGCAGACCAAGTTGTACAGCCTTCTGTTGAGAACCGAGATCGACATGAGCAGTTTGTTGCCCGGAATGAACGTCCTCCTCCTGTTAACAATCAAGGTGTTGTTTTCCCTGGGATGAATCCACGAAGAGATATTCCAATAGCCAGGATGGTAGATCCAAGAGCTCTTGAGAGGGAGAGAAAACTCCAAGTGTTGGAAGAGAAAGTTGAAGCTTTGAAAGTCAAAGATGCTGTTAACCTGGATGCTGCAGACATGTGTTTGGTTCCTGACCTGGTGTTGCCTTATAAGTTCAAAGTGCCGAAATTTGAGAAGTACACGGGAGATAGCTGTCCGAAGCAACATTTGATGATGTTCTGTCGAAGAATGACTTCGTTTGTGCGAGATGATAAATTGATGATCCATTGCTTTCAAGATAGTCTGACTGGGGCATCTTTGAGGTGGTATATGCAGTTAGAGAGAAATCAGATTCAGTCATGGATGGATTTAGCCAGAGCTTTTCTGAAGCAGTACGATTATAACCTAGACATAGCTCCTCATCGCATGCAGTTGCAAGAACTGTCTCAAGAGAATAATGAACCTATCAGGACGTATGCTCAGAGATGGAGAGAATTTGCTGCTAGAGTGCATCCACCGCTGTTAGACCGAGAGTTGACAAGCATGTTTGTAGATTCCCTACAAGATCCGTACTTCGAAAGATTGCTGGGACTTCCGTTAAGTTTCTCTGACGTGGTAGCATTAGGAGAACGCCTTGAGTATGCCATAAGAATTGGGAAAATTCAGATTACTTCAAATGATCAAGCTGGTGAAACTGAATATCCTTGTGACTATCAGAATGAAGAAGGAGTTGCGGTCAATGCCATCATGCCAGATGTTGGGTACTCTCGAGATGAGTTAGTGAAGTCTGTTGGATCAGTATCTCCTGTGGCTTGTTATACTGAACAGACAGCCGTGCCTGGGGCACCCTATCAGGAATCTTATGTCGCTTCCATTGCAAAGCAGCAAACTCGTGGCCGAGGTTATTAGAATCAGCGTCAGAATCATAATCGACCTCGCAGCAACTTGGAACGAAGGAAAGCTCCTTTTCACCCAGTGCCTATATCGTATAGCCAGCTGCTACCGTCTTTGATCCAGAGTTCTTTGGTGGAACCTAAAGCTCTTAAGCCAGTTCCAGAACCTTACCCTCCTGGGTATAATCCCCATGTTCAGTGCGGTTATCATGGTGGCTCTCCAGGGCATTCGACTGAAGATTGTAAAGCGTTTCAGGTGAAGGTACAACAGTTGATAGACCAAGATCGCATTTCCTTCCGAAAAGGATTTCTGTTTGTTCATACCAACCGCTCAGCTGTCTAAGCTCGTAGACTCGGAAAGTATTCCCCAGCAAAGAAGCCAGTGATCCAGACAGGCAGGCGCCTCAGCATTGGCAGTCCTCAGACTTTATATCATTTGCATTTGTAGTTTCTTTTCTGTTAGTTACTACTTGCTTTTAAGCATTGTATATTTCGAATGGTAATAATAATAAAGTGACTATGCATTTTTCTGAATTAATCATGTCGCTGTCGCTCATTTACTGCATTGCACTGACACTTGCATTTTATTCACTCCGCTTTATCCCTGTGACTAGCAAAGATTGGAGGGAGGATGACGAAATAAACTCATAACCGATGATTGTATGCTTTCAGATAAGACCTTACCGATGACGTACAAGGCATTGTTTCAAATCTCCCAAACACTGGAGATATAAGGAGTTAGTCCCTTGTTAACCACTTCGAGCCAGGAAGTAGAAGTTTTTTCGGACTTTTTAACCCTCACATCTTAACCCGGGGCAGGGTAGTTGTCAGTTAGCTTGACCGAGCATTCAAGTCTTACAGAGGAGTGTTGTCTTTCAAGGACCAATCAGTTTATACCTTTCAAGAGGTCAAACCTCACCAATCCAGAGTGAGACAGTTACAATCCTTTCGGAGCAATCAAGACAACCAGTGTCACACGACTTTGTTCCAAAAGAAAGAATAAGAAAGCCCGCTAAGTAAAAAGAAAGAAAAAGCTGGAAAGCTAATACTTAGGCAAAAATCAGGGCATCCCGCTGGACTTCAAAAGAAAACGGAAAAAAACGAAAAGAACTCAAAGGGAGTCGGTCCAGGCAAAAGTTAGGGAATCAAAAGAATGAAAAAGAGGGGATATCAATAGAAAGTTTTCCCCAGCGAGTCACAAAGTCGTGTACACAGACACCGAAAACGAAGAAGGAGTAACTGTCACTCCGGAAAAGCCCTGTGAGTTCCTTAATTGTGGTTCTTACCATTCGATATACCTCTCGAAGAGGCGAGCGCTCGTGCCAGGTTAACTGAACCTTAGGATCGGAGATCATCACGTAGAAGGGGTGGGTACAAATCAAAATTTGAGCCAAATATCCTTTGTTTCACGAACCGTGAACCCGACCACGATACAACCCTTAAAAGACCTAATTGAGGCAGGGTTTATTCTGAAAGCGCATTACGATAAGGTTGAGTAACCTGACTCCTTCTTGATTTGCTAATCACATCCTTGTTGTATTTTTCACTGACCACGTAAGCACTACGTTTGAACTTTGGTTCATTCGTCACTCACAATCATGACATGTAAATGAGTGACAGCTCAAAATTTTTCAAAATCTGCATAACCACTGCATTAAGATTACCATTCGTGAATAGACGATTTTTAATTGCAGGTTAGTAGTTGGCATGAAAGAAACTCCAACAGGGAATCGTCGAGCAGGACCGAGTAATTCAGTAGTCTGAACCAGGATGGTGTATGTTGTGAAGCCTTGTGAATCTGGGGCATTGACTTCCAGTGGGTTCGAAATCAGTTAGTCTGCGGACAAGTCCCGAAGCATCAATTGATCAGGGGCAGTTTTGTTTGAGAAGCAATTAACCAAGAGTGAGTCTTCTCGAGAGCCAATCAGGGGCAATTAGTCAGAACATGGAGATTTGAAAGCAGATACTTCAGGGGGATAATCAGATCGGGTTAAGTCGCTAGAAAGCTCATTCAGGGGCAAGTCACCGCAGAGGATATTGAAATCAACTGGGTTGATAGGGGTTTTAATGGAGATTGAATTCTGTTACCGTATAGATGCCGGGGCAAGTAATCTCGAGGTCATCTCGTAGCAAGCTGTTCAGAGAAAGTATTCCCAAGAGTTAGATTGGGGCAAGTTGAATTGTACCGGGGCAAGTTATTCAAGCCACTCTGTTCATCCCCAGCCGGAGTTGAGTGTCGGGGAATCATGTCAATACCCTTATCAAAAAACCTGAACCTTCCAAATAAGAAGAGCCGTGTTGTCGTTGGATCATTATCCTGTAGTCTAAACCTGTTGCGTGTCAGTAACCAGTCGTTTCCAAAGTCCAGTTCTCGCCTGGCAAACCGGTAACCAGTTCTCGTCTGGCCCACCCTTCCGTAAGCATCAGTTCCTGTCTGGTCACCATTTCTTCAAGTGTTATATCAGTTCTCGTCTGATACATGTCGTTGCGTAATCAATTCTCGGCCGATAACCTATTTTTCTATCAGTTCTCGCCTGGTAGTCTACCTTTGAATGCTAGTTCTCGTCTAGTACTTTCCATATCTTCCACTGTGTACATAGTCCATGTTTATCCTAAACCAGGAAAAACAAAAACCTAAAGGTATCTGGCACAGTAATTCCCAATGACCCGCATGTTGTCATGTTCCCCGATACAAAGCTCGACGGATACCAGTGCTCCGATTAATGTTGAATTCCTTGTGGATGTTGTTAAATCAGAATTGCTATTGTTCAGCAGATGACAGTTGCTTATTATCCCCAGAAGAGTCGAGATTGTATTTTCCTCCGTATCAGAGTAGGATCCGGAGTATCCCCAGCAGATTAAGATCGATATCCTTGATGGTAGGGGCATTTCCAGCAGTGTGCTGCGCGCAATCAACCCTTGTTTGGGTCAATCCCCGTAGAGCATAATCAGTTGCCAATGGTTTGAAGAGAGCATCCCCAAGCAGAGTTGTTCTTCTTCTCCCCAAGCAGGGTTGCCTTTCCATTTCTCCAGCAGGACGATTATCCCCAGCGGATTTGATTTCCCTTTTCCAGCATTTATTTTGCTGAGATGATTCTGTGATATCAGGTTACCTTCAATGGAGTTGACGTCTACCTTCGGCATTTATTTTGCCAAGCGGTGTTCAGACCTGGTGTTCTCTGGCAGCTCGCGCCTGCATTAGCATTTGCATATATCGTCAGATTTGCATCTATCCAAACATATAGTGTTTCCATGCCGTCTGGGCCTCGCATTTTCAAATAGAACGCATAGCATTTCCATGCCGTATAGGGCATTGCATCATTCTCAGACATATGCATTTCGAAACACGGACCAGGTTGGGTTACCTATTGGATTTCGAGTTTGTTCCCCCGCAGAGTTGTTTGGTTAAGCTTCTCTTCTTCCCCAACGGAGTGATTCTTCATTTGGTTGTTACGTCGGCACTGAAAAAAAGATTGACATATATCAGATTTCTGAAGCCGTCTCCTGTTGACAAAATGGGTGTCGAGCAGTCGATTCAGAAGTTCCCCGGGAGAATTGTCCTCAAGTTCGCTGTGAACTGTGAGATGACAGGATTTGATCCCATAAGAGAGATGGGAATCAAGTCGTTTGCTTTTCGAAGCATTATTCCAATACTTGTGGCGTCGCACAGGTGATTGATGTTGAAAAGAAACAGCAGAAAATTTATCAGATAATTGACCAGTTGTTGCCGTGACAACCGAAATTTAGTTCATTGGAGGCTATTCCTCAAGCAGCTTTGCAGTATATTCCCACGGTTGTCAAATTTCAGGGTTTCATTTGTATTCAACCGTCATCTACCTTTGAATGTTTGAAGGCTGAGCGCTCTTCACCCATTCAGGTCGAAGCCGCTTGAATAGGGGCAGCTGTTGCACCCTAAAATTTGACCAACCGGGTCCCGTATCTGGTCCGATGTTTCGACGCATGACCGCATTCGCATCCGCATATCGCATACAGTGCATTTCTCAGTTGTTTTGATTTTATCGGGATCACAGCTCTCGTCTCGCGTTTTAGGTGTTTTTAATCAGTTTAGATAGGTAGAATCGTATTTTTGGGAGGTCGTGCTCTTCCCGGTATTTTCAGCTCGCGCTATTGTTTTTAGGGATATTTCGGTATCCGTTGATTTTTACCGGCTATTTTGGTGCGCTCTCATAGTGTTATTTGTCGTTCGGTGCTATTTTTGTTCCTCTGGGAATTATTGTGATTTTTCTGGATTTTATTGGCCATTATTAGGGTTTTAATAGATTTTAATCATTTTAGAATATTAATAGTTTTTTAATAGTTTTAATAGCTTTAAATCATTTTTTAATCATTTTTAGAGTATAATAGATTTTAATAGAATATTAATAGGAAAATATATTTTTAATAGTTTTAATCTTTTTTTAGAGTTTATAGAGTTTTTAGGGCTTTAATAGATTTTTTAATAGGTTTTAATATAGAAAGAATATAGATTTTTCTTTTTTTAATAATAGATTGTCTTTTATAGAATTTAATATAGGTTTTATTAGAGATTTTTAATCATTTAATTAGAGTTTTAAATAATTAGGGTTTAGATTAGTTTAATTTTTCAGTTTAGCTTAATGGTAGGTTTAATTCTTTAATCAGTTTTTTTAATGAAGTTTAGTTCATTATTAATCAGCATTTAATTAGTCTTTTTTTAATTCAGTTTTTTAATCCATTATTATTCAGATTTTGGGTTTTATTGTTTTGCGTTGGGCCCAGGTTGAGTCTGTTTGGAGGCCCAGTTCGCAAGGCCCAGTTTATCCTTTTTCGTCCATTTTCAAGTCCAGAATTATCCATGTCTATAAATATTCATCTACACGTGTTGCCCAAGGGAGACCCCACCTCATAACCCCACCACATTCACTGCATGCGTGCCAACGCAGCACCCCACTAGTCCTCTCATCACCACGTGTCTTCACGCATGAAGCTCCCTCTGCCACCCATCGCCACGTGTCTACCGCGGAGTCTCACCGGTTGCATGGCCGGCGGCCATGCAACCACCGTCCCTAACACCTTCCGGCAGCCATAACCGACCACTAACTACCTCCGGCCACCGTACACTTCACCGGAAAACTGGAAAACTCAATCTTCATCGTTTCTTCGTCTTCATCCTCCTCCAACGTTCTTCCATCTCCGATCCACAATCATCCTTCTTCTCCGATCCACAATCATCCTTCTCCTCCGATCCAACCTTCATCACCCCTAACATTTTTCCAGAAATCTTTCTCCTTCGATCAACCTTCATCAACGATGTCGTATTCATCATATCCAGGTTTATACCAAAATCATCATCGTTCAAATCGTCCTCATGGAACATTCATCAATCTTCGACCTGCTCCAGAAAATCTTCATCGTCCGTTCTTGCATTTTCCAGATTCAACCGCTCATCAATCTTCCCCAGAAAATTGTACAAAGCTTCATCAGTCTTCATGTGTTCATCACTCCTTCAAGAACATTCATACTATTTCTAGATTTCTCCGTATTACCTTCGAGAGCCTCGTGTTCTTCGTAAGCGTTCAAAGATCTTCCACTATCAACACATCTCCAGATCAGAACTTATCGAACACAGCAACGTTAACAAATTCAAGATCCGCCTGAACTCGCAATCAACAACAACGTCAACTTTGGATTTGCAAGCGATTCCATCAAAGATCAACAAGCTCACTCCGATCCCAAACTCACGCCTATCTTCAATCAATATCCCCACAACATTCAATAGGAAATTGAAAATTCGTTTGGATTTGTTTTCGTAGGTTAATCATCGGTGATGGTGGTGTTCAACGAAAGCGAAGTAGAGAGGAGGAGATTTCGAGGTTAAAGAAGAGGATAGTAGGGGATTTGTTTTGGCCAGGTGAGGAACGAACAGAGAGAGGTCGGAGACGGAGAAAGGGCGGTGATGCGGCGCACATAGAGGAGACAAAACCTAGGGTTTTTTCAGAGTGGAAATGGAAGAGCGGGGGAGGGAGAGGAGAGGTCCCTCGTGGACTCTTTGGGATTGGGCTGACCTTGTTTGGGCCCAACGCATCGTGGGCATCACACCCCCGTGTACCAGCTTGCACCCCCATCCATTTTTTTGTTGGCTGAAGTCTGCATTGGGCTGGGCCCTATTACTTTGCTGTTTTTTTCTTGCTATACCCCCTTTTGACTGCAGTGTACCTCCCCACCTTTTTGTTTTCTTTTCTTTATTTTTATTTGCTTAGTTTTTTTTGAAGAAAAAAAAACAATAAAGAAAAAGAGTATATTTGAAAGGAATAGAAATATTCAAGAAAAGAATATTGAAAAAAATAGAAAAAGATTATGAAGAGAAAGAAAATATGAAAAATATGAAAAAAGAATATGAAAAATAGTGAAAAAATATAGAAAAATATGTATGAAAAATATTCTGAAAAAAAGAAAGAGAAAAGAATATTTAGAAAAAAGAAGAAAATAGAAGTATGAAAAAGAGAAAAAATATTAGTATAGATGTAATATTTTTTTAGAGTATATTTTCTTCATGGAGTTTTATTTTAGGGATAGTTTAGAAGTCCACTTGTTAGGGGACTATTTTCCATTTGATTTTCCGGGATAGGATAGGATAGTATTTCCTAGGGGTTTATTTTTCAGTATTCACTCATTGTAACTATTTTTCAGAATGTTAATAAAACGAGATTTGAGCTGTGGTCCCGAAGTAGCCGAACTACAGCTGCTCTGATTTCTCGTACCAGACGAGAATATGTAGGCATAGGATGCGATATCCTAGCGAGCACACTAACAACTAACCTTTTGTTCTCTCGCTGCTGTGCGATCGAGACTTTCCTGCTGACGACTGATGTTCCCCTTTGTTCTCTCTTACCCGAGTGCATTTGAGACCAGACCGTAGTTTTTCCCATAGGTTCTCGTACCTGTAAAACCAGTTTGATTTCTCACTGCTGTGTGAGAATACCCTGCCTAGCCGTAGTTAGCCTGAACTACGTAAGCTCTGATCTTCCATGCGGTGTGGAAGTACGTAGGCACAAGACGCGAAGTCTTGGCGAGCCAATTTCCCCGTAGTCCCGAACTACGTTGACTCTGACTTTCTCTCTTGAGAATACGTAGGCGTAGAGTGCGACGCTCTATCTAGTCAATTCCCTCCCGTTTAGATTTAGCAGCCGTAGATAGATTGTTTGCATCCTTTAGACAACCCAAGCAAGCGTGGATCCCATCGAGTACGATGGACGTGAGGGGTGCTAATACCTTCCCCTTGCGTAACCGACTCCTGAACCCAGGTTTTGGTTGCGATGACCATACCTTTTCCCTTTTTTTGTGAGGTTTACTTTGAGTGTTTCCTTTCCCTCCGTTGGGATAAATAACGCACGGTGGCGACTCTTCTGTCAGCCGGCGCCGATTTTCGCAGTAGTGACACTAGGCTCAAAGGGGTTGACAAAGGATTATCTTCCTTATGTCTCCGGTGTTTAGGGATTTGAAACAATGTCTGTACATCATCAGCAGGTTTTATTTTCAAAGGCATACAATCAGAAGCTTGTGCGCCTTTAAACTTCGTCATCCTCCCCAGATTCCGCTTAACCAAGCGTTGAATATCTGTGAAAACAATGAGTGAGCGCGAATAGACTGAATCAAAACATGCATACTCATTTCATTATCAATATCAATTGAAAACAATACAAGTTTTACGAATGCAATTTGCGCTTTAACAGAAAAGAAACTACAAATGCAAAGAAATGACATGATAAAACACAGATTGCCAGTTGCTGGAAACCGGGCTGTTCGATCTCGATTTGCTGCTGAGCCAGCCCTCTTCAGAATTGATCTTCGAAGTCATCCTGATACTCCTCTGAACAGCTGCTATCAGTGAACTCTCCCATAACCTGGACTGATTCACCCACTTGGCTGGATAAAGAAAGGTCGACACCATGAGGCGTGACAGATATCCTGTTAGAATCTATCAAGGCTTGAATCTAGCTTCGAAGCACCTTACAGTCATCTGTTGAATTCCCCTGTGCCTCAACATGGTACTCACAACGAGCGTTGGCATCAAAACCTGGGGGATAAGGCGGGATCATTAAATCGGTCTCCTTCGGCACTATCAACCCACTTTTGACCAAATCCAGCAACAACTGACTGTATGACATCGGTAGCTGAGTAAAATGCCTTTCAGGTTTCCTTGGTCTTTGTCGGGCGTGCTGATGCGGCTGACGATGATAGGGCTATTGACTCTGGCGGGTAACAGATATCTGACATACAGACCCAACAGGTTGCTGACTCTGAGCACTCGAAGTGTCTGGATACTGAATCTGAGGTACAGGAGATTCTGAGACAACATCACTTCCTTTCTCCCATTCTTCTTGAGAACTGACAATTGATTCATCTTCATAAACTGCAGTATAAGGAATGTCTTGAATCTTTCCGCTCTTGATTCCACTCTTAACACGTTCTCCTACTCTTATCAAGTCCGCAAAGCTTGCATTTCCACAACTGAACAATGTGTCATAGTAACGGCCCTTCAAAGTGTCCACGAAAAGGTCAACCATTTCTCTATCCACAAGCGGTGGTTGAACACGAGCAGCCAATTCTCTCCATCTCTGCATATATCCTCTAAAGGATTCGTTATCCGCCCGAGATAACTCTTGCAAATGCACGCGACTAGGAGCCATATTCATGTTGTAGTTGTATTGCTTCACGAAGGCATTGGCTAAATCCGACCATGACTTATTGTTGTCACTCTTCAACTGCATGTACCAATCCAAAGATGCTCCGATCAAACTATCTTGGAAACAGTGAATCATAAGCTTGTCATTGGTGACATGTGAAGTCATTCTTCTGCAGAACATAACCAAATGTAGCGTCGGACAACTATCCCCTTTATATTTCTCAAAGTTGGGCATCTTGAACTTCGGAGGCAACACAAGGCCTGACGCCAAACACATGTTCGCAACATTCAGGTCAAGAGTATTCTTGTTTATCAAAGCAGCCATCTGATCTTCCAACAGCTGAAGTCTCCTTGTATCCTCAACAGCCTTAGGGTTCTCAGCATTGACCCTCGGAGTGGCCCTCTGATGATCTAGCACAGGGAAAGTGAAGCGTTGATAGTCTGTGTCACGGAGAGAAGACGCATCTCTGTCTCCGACAGGAATCTGCACTTTCTGGGCTACATTGTTCACCAGAGTCCTCTGAATGTTGTTCTCTCCTCTAGTCATAGCTGTTATGGCTTCCATGACCTGACTCAGCTGGTTCTTCAGCAACTCAAACTCGGCCCTGGTAACAAACTGATTCTGCTCTTCGGAGTCCATGACCCTTCCAGAAACTAACTCAAGTCCAATGCGAATTCCGGGAAGTCAACTGCGAGTTGGACAAAAGACTGGTAAGCTCTCTGTTCCAGCTGAGTACGAACATGCAAGTATGAGATGCACATGAAATGCAATGCAAAATGCAACAAACACGGGATCACAGCCCCCACAAAGCTCTGAATACTGTTGCGCTGCTGACGGGATAAGTTCGCTCTGACGAGAGAAAACCAAAATACCGGGTAGGCTGGAAGTCAAGTTTCCTGCAAAAACCCTTCCACTCACGGGTATGGACCTAAACTGACATAGGTTCGGCATCCTATGTGTCGCTACTGCGAAAATCGGCGCCGGCTTGACAGGAGAGTCGCCACCGTGCGTTATTTATCCCTCAGAGCGGGAAAGGAAACGCTCGAAGTAAACCTCGCAAAGACGGGAAAAGGTATGGTCATTGCAACCAAAACCTGGATTCGGGAGTCGGTTACGCAAGGGGAAGGTATTAGCACCCCTCACGTCCGTCGTACTCGACGGGATCCACGCTTGGTGTTTATAAGGAAAAGGGTGCATTTATCTATCTACGCTAATGGTCAGTCTGAAAAGAAAAGAAAAGGACAGGACTCGACAGAACATACGGTGTTATGGGCCTACGTACTCCCTCGTGCAATGGGAAAGTCAGAGTCAACGTAGTTCGACTACCTACGTCTAAACGGGGGAAGGGTTGCTCTCCAGGACATCGCATCCTGTGCCTACGTACTTCCACACAGCATGGAAGATCAGAGCAAACGTAGTTCGACTAACTACGGCTAATCAGGGCGGTCTCACACAACAGTGAGAAAATAAACTAGTTTTAAAGGTTTGGGAACCTACAACTACGGTCTGGTCTCAAATGCGCTCGGGCAAGAGAAAGGGATAACAATCAGTCGTCAGCGGGAAAGTCTCGATCGCACAGCAGCGAGAGAACAAAAGGTTAGTTGTTAGTGTGCTCGCTAGGATATCGCATCCTATGCCTACATATCCTCGTCTGACACAAGGAATCAGAGCAGCTGTAGTTCGGCTAACTACGACACAAGCTACTCAAGAGCTTCTCCTGAAAGGAAAGGGAAAAGACACCCTAAAACTATGGCTGGAAAAGGGAATCTACCTAATGATATCATGCCTGGTTGACCATCCTAATGTCTATCATAACGACTCCGCAGCGGAGAAGTCAGAGCTCCTAAGGGGTCATGGCAATAGGACTAAACAGCAAACAGGAATCAACTGCAAAGTAAAGAAATACTGGAAATATGCATGAATGCAACAACTAAACAATCAAGGCGCAAAGGCCTGCAAACCACAGAGGTAAGGGAGCTCAGCTCTACCAAATACCAACAAGCAAAGCCACTCAATAACAAACAAGCAGAAGGAGGACCACCTCAACTTCTCATGCACACAAAACCTACTTCTAAGATGCACCTACCTCAGAAATATCTAGATGAAACCCCTAAGTCTAATGCAGCACAACACCACACAAGTCAAACAACACAAAGAGAAGGCGAACCAGCCTGACAAACTCCTATCCAAAACTTAAACCCTGAGCAGGACTCCTAAACAAAACCCTAATTAACTATCTAAGCAAAGCCCTATGCAAAACCCTAATCAAATCTCTAAGCAAAGCTCTAATCAAAACCCTAAGCAAAAGGAAACAATCCCAGTCTCCAAGCTTCAGAACAAGCTTACCGAAGAGAGGGAGCTAAGTAAGCAGACTCATAGTGCCTTCCTCAGGAAAGTACCAGGAGGTTGCCACTCAGGAATCATATCCTATGCGGCTCGACAACTGTGAACGGTTTACATTCCTCCTCAGGAGAAACTAAACTCACATGAAGGCTCCAGCATCATTGGATATTTGAGAAAGCCTATATGAACTAAGGGAACTAAGTGAACAGACCCATAGTGCCTTCCTCAGGAAAGTACTAGGAGGCTTCCACTTAGGAATCGTATCCTATGTGGCTCAACAACTGTGATCAGTTTACATTCCTCCTCAGGAGAAACTAAACTCACATGAAGGCTCCAACATCATTGGATACTTAAGAAATCCTAGATGAACTAAGGGAACTAAGTGAACAGACCCATAGTGCCTTCCTCAGGAAAGTACTAGGAAGCTTCCACTTAGGAATCGTATCCCATGTGGCTCAACAACTGTGATCAGTTTATGTTCCTCCTCAGGAGAAACTAAACTCACATGAAGGCTCCAACATCATTGGATACTTACGAAAGAGGTGAGAAGAAAGAATGAAAGTCATTCATAGTGCCTTCCTCAGGAAAGTACCATAAAATCCCTTCAAACTTCGGGATCTCAAACCTCACAAACAAGAACAAGCTCCTGCACTAGGACCCAATCCAATGCATCCTTGCAAGCTCCAACAGGACTTCATCCAGCCTCCATCTTCAAGAAGAAACCACAGATCCTCAAACCACAAGAAACTATCTCTGAAGTTCAACCACAGTTGAACTTCAAAGTCAGAAGCCATCAAGACTTCTCCTATCCTCAAGCTTAGACAAAAAATAACAGAATACCCTACAAAAATCTACCAAAAAACCTAGGGGAAACCTACATAGCTCTATGATCCCAAGATCAAATCTCAAAGCCTAAGTCAACTTCTAAAACTACTAAACAATTCCTAACATATGAATGGTCAAGGGTTACCAACAAGTTGTGAGGTCTCTATTCTCTAACCCTAAAACAATATCAATCAACCTCTAAAAAATCTATGAAAAATCTATGGGGAACATGCATTAGTCTAGTGCAACATACTAAAAAACCAAAGCAAAATTCATTACCAGATGAAAGAACCAAAATCAACAAGGCAGACGCATCCACAAAATACACTTCAAAATCAATAAACATGTAAAAAATGCAATTAAAATGAAAATGCATAATTAAGCTAATGTTCTTGTACTATAAAATTCTACATTGAATTACGAGTCTACAGAAAAAAAGATTAATCATTTTAGAATATTAATAGTTTTTTAATAGTTTTAATAGCTTTAAATCATTTTTTAATCATTTTTAGAGTATAATAGATTTTAATAGAATATTAATAGGAAAATATATTTTTAATAGTTTTAATCTTTTTTTAGAGTTTATAGAGTTTTTAGGGCTTTAATAGATTTTTTAATAGGTTTTAATATAGAAAGAATATAGATTTTTCTTTTTTTAATAATAGATTGTCTTTTATAGAATTTAATATAGGTTTTATTAGAGATTTTTAATCATTTAATTAGAGTTTTAAATAATTAGGGTTTAGATTAGTTTAATTTTTCAGTTTAGCTTAATGGTAGGTTTAATTCTTTAATCAGTTTTTTTAATGAAGTTTAGTTCATTATTAATCAGCATTTAATTAGTCTTTTTTTAATTCAGTTTTTTAATCCATTATTATTCAGATTTTGGGTTTTATTGTTTTGCGTTGGGCCCAGGTTGAGTCTGTTTGGAGGCCCAGTTCGCAAGGCCCAGTTTATCCTTTTTCGTCCATTTTCAAGTCCAGAATTATCCATGTCTATAAATATTCATCTACACGTGTTGCCCAAGGGAGACCCCACCTCATAACCCCACCACATTCACTGCATGCGTGCCAACGCAGCACCCCACTAGTCCTCTCATCACCACGTGTCTTCACGCATGAAGCTCCCTCTGCCACCCATCGCCACGTGTCTACCGCGGAGTCTCACCGGTTGCATGGCCGGCGGCCATGCAACCACCGTCCCTAACACCTTCCGGCAGCCATAACCGACCACTAACTACCTCCGGCCACCGTACACTTCACCGGAAAACTGGAAAACTCAATCTTCATCGTTTCTTCGTCTTCATCCTCCTCCAACGTTCTTCCATCTCCGATCCACAATCATCCTTCTTCTCCGATCCACAATCATCCTTCTCCTCCGATCCAACCTTCATCACCCGTAACATTTTTCCAGAAATCTTTCTCCTTCGATCAACCTTCATCAACGATGTCGTATTCATCATATCCAGGTTTATACCAAAATCATCATCGTTCAAATCGTCCTCATGGAACATTCATCAATCTTTGACCTGCTCCAGAAAATCTTCATCGTCCGTTCTTGCATTTTCCAGATTCAACCGCTCATCAATCTTCCCCAGAAAATTGTACAAAGCTTCATCAGTCTTCATGTGTTCATCACTCCTTCAAGAACATTCATACTATTTCCAGATTTCTCCGTATTACCTTCGAGAGCCTCGTGTTCTTCGTAAGCGTTCAAAGATCTTCCACTATCAACACATCTCCAGATCAGAACTTATCGAACACAACAACGTTAACAAATTCAAGATCCGCCTGAACTCGCAATCAACAACAACGTCAACTTTGGATTTGCAAGCGATTCCATCAAAGATCAACAAGCTCACTCCGATCCCAAACTCACGCCTATCTTCAATCAATATCCCCACAACATTCAATAGGAAATTGAAAATTCGTTTGGATTTGTTTTCGTAGGTTAATCATCGGTGATGGTGGTGTTCAACGAAAGCGAAGTAGAGAGGAGGAGATTTCGAGGTTAAAGAAGAGGATAGTAGGGGATTTGTTTTGGCCAGGTGAGGAACGAACAGAGAGAGGTCGGAGACGGAGAAAGGGCGGTGATGCGGCGCACATAGAGGAGACAAAACCTAGGGTTTTTTCAGAGTGGAAATGGAAGAGCGGGGGAGGGAGAGGAGAGGTCCCTCGTGGACTCTTTGGGATTGGGCTGACCTTGTTTGGGCCCAACGCATCGTGGGCATCACACCCCCGTGTACCAGCTTGCACCCCCATCCATTTTTTTGTTGGCTGAAGTCTGCATTGGGCTGGGCCCTATTACTTTGCTGTTTTTTCTTGCTATACCCCCTTTTGACTGCAGTGTACCTCCCCACCTTTTTGTTTTCTTTTCTTTATTTTTATTTGCTTAGTTTTTTTTGAAGAAAAAAAAAACAATAAAGAAAAAAAGTATATTTGAAAGGAATAGAAATATTCAAGAAAAGAATATTGAAAAAAATAGAAAAAGATTATGAAGAGAAAGAAAATATGAAAAATATGAAAAAAGAATATGAAAAATAGTGAAAAAAATATAGAAAAATATGTATGAAAAATATTCTGAAAAAAAGAAAGAGAAAAGAATATTTAGAAAAAAGAAGAAAATAGAAGTATGAAAAAGAGAAAAAATATTAGTATAGATGTAATATTTTTTTAGAGTATATTTTCTTCATGGAGTTTTATTTTAGGGATAGTTTAGAAGTCCACTTGTTAGGGGACTATTTTCCATTTGATTTTCCGGGATAGGATAGGATAGTATTTCCTAGGGGTTTATTTTTCAGTATTCACTCATTGTAACTATTTTTCAGAATGTTAATAAAACGAGATTTGAGCTGTGGTCCCGAAGTAGCCGAACTACAGCTGCTCTGATTTCTCGTACCAGACGAGAATATGTAGGCATAGGATGCGATATCCTAGCGAGCACACTAACAACTAACCTTTTGTTCTCTCGCTGCTGTGCGATCGAGACTTTCCTGCTGACGACTGATGTTCCCCTTTGTTCTCTCTTGCCCGAGTGCATTTGAGACCAGACCGTAGTTTTTCCCATAGGTTCTCGTACCTGTAAAACCAGTTTGATTTCTCACTGCTGTGTGAGAATACCCTGCCTAGCCGTAGTTAGCCTGAACTACGTAAGCTCTGATCTTCCATGCGGTGTGGAAGTACGTAGGCACAAGACGCGAAGTCTTGGCGAGCCAATTTCCCCGTAGTCCCGAACTACGTTGACTCTGACTTTCTCTCTTGAGAATACGTAGGCGTAGAGTGCGACGCTCTATCTAGTCAATTCCCTCCCGTTTAGATTTAGCAGCCGTAGATAGATTGTTTGCATCCTTTAGACAACCCAAGCAAGCGTGGATCCCATCGAGTACGATGGACGTGAGGGGTGCTAATACCTTCCCCTTGCGTAACCGACTCCTGAACCCAGGTTTTGGTTGCGATGACCATACCTTTTCCCGTTTTTTGTGAGGTTTACTTTGAGTGTTTCCTTTCCCTCCTTTGGGATAAATAACGCACGGTGGCGACTCTTCTGTCAGCCGGCGCCGATTTTCGCAGTAGTGACACTAGGCTCAAAGGGGTTGACAAAGGATTATCTTCCTTATGTCTCCGGTGTTTAGGGATTTGAAACAATGTCTGTACATCATCAGCAGGTTTTATTTTCAAAGGCATACAATCAGAAGCTTGTGCGCCTTTAAACTTCGTCATCCTCCCCAGATTTCGCTTAACCAAGCGTTGAATATCTGTGAAAACAATGAGTGAGCGCGAATAGACTGAATCAAAACATGCATACTCATTTCATTATCAATATCAATTGAAAACAATACAAGTTTTACGAATGCAATTTGCGCTTTAACAGAAAAGAAACTACAAATGCAAAGAAATGACATGATAAAACACAGATTGCCAGTTGCTGGAAACCGGGCTGTTCGATCTCGATTTGCTGCTGAGCCAGCCCTCTTCAGAATTGATCTTCGAAGTCATCCTGATACTCCTCTGAACAGCTGCTATCAGTGAACTCTCCCATAACCTGGACTGATTCACCCACTTGGCTGGATAAAGAAAGGTCGACACCATGAGGCGTGACAGATATCCTGTTAGAATCTATCAAGGCTTGAATCTAGCTTCGAAGCACCTTACAGTCATCTGTTGAATTCCCCTGTGCCTCAACATGGTACTCACAACGAGCGTTGGCATCAAAACCTGGGGGATAAGGCGGGATCATTAAATCGGTCTCCTTCGGCACTATCAACCCACTTTTGACCAAATCCAGCAACAACTGACTGTATGACATCGGTAGCTGAGTAAAATGCCTTTCAGGTTTCCTTGGTCTTTGTCGGGCGTGCTGATGCGGCTGACGATGATAGGGCTATTGACTCTGGCGGGTAACAGATATCTGACATACAGACCCAACAGGTTGCTGACTCTGAGCACTCGAAGTGTCTGGATACTGAATCTGAGGTACAGGAGATTCTGAGACAACATCACTTCCTTTCTCCCATTCTTCTTGAGAACTGACAATTGATTCATCTTCATAAACTGCAGTATAAGGAATGTCTTGAATCTTTCCGCTCTTGATTCCACTCTTAACACGTTCTCCTACTCTTATCAAGTCCGCAAAGCTTGCATTTCCACAACTGAACAATGTGTCATAGTAACGGCCCTTCAAAGTGTCCACGAAAAGGTCAACCATTTCTCTATCCACAAGCGGTGGTTGAACACGAGCAGCCAATTCTCTCCATCTCTGCATATATCCTCTAAAGGATTCGTTATCCGCCCGAGATAACTCTTGCAAATGCACGCGACTAGGAGCCATATTCAGGTTGTAGTTGTATTGCTTCACGAAGGCATTGGCTAAATCCGACCATGACTTATTGTTGTCACTCTTCAACTGCATGTACCAATCCAAAGATGCTCCGATCAAACTATCTTGGAAACAGTGAATCATAAGCTTGTCATTGGTGACATGTGAAGTCATTCTTCTGCAGAACATAACCAAATGTAGCGTCGGACAACTATCCCCTTTATATTTCTCAAAGTTGGGCATCTTGAACTTCGGAGGCAACACAAGGCCTGACGCCAAACACATGTTCGCAACATTCAGGTCAAGAGTATTCTTGTTTATCAAAGCAGCCATCTGATCTTCCAACAGCTGAAGTCTCCTTGTATCCTCAACAGCCTTAGGGTTCTCAGCATTGACCCTCGGAGTGGCCCTCTGATGATCTAGCACAGGGAAAGTGAAGCGTTGATAGTCTGTGTCACGGAGAGAAGACGCATCTCTGTCTCCGACAGGAATCTGCACTTTCTGGGCTACATTGTTCACCAGAGTCCTCTGAATGTTGTTCTCTCCTCTAGTCATAGCTGTTATGGCTTCCATGACCTGACTCAGCTGGTTCTTCAGCAACTCAAACTCGGCCCTGGTAACAAACTGATTCTGCTCTTCGGAGTCCATGACCCTTCCAGAAACTAACTCAAGTCCAATGCGAATTCCGGGAAGTCAACTGCGAGTTGGACAAAAGACTGGTAAGCTCTCTGTTCCAGCTGAGTACGAACATGCAAGTATGAGATGCACATGAAATGCAATGCAAAATGCAACAAACACGGGATCACAGCCCCCACAAAGCTCTGAATACTGTTGCGCTGCTGACGGGATAAGTTCGCTCTGACGAGAGAAAACCAAAATACCGGGTAGGCTGGAAGTCAAGTTTCCTGCAAAAACCCTTCCACTCACGGGTATGGACCTAAACTGACATAGGTTCGGCATCCTATGTGTCGCTACTGCGAAAATCGGCGCCGGCTTGACAGGAGAGTCGCCACCGTGCGTTATTTATCCCTCAGAGCGGGAAAGGAAACGCTCGAAGTAAACCTCGCAAAGACGGGAAAAGGTATGGTCATTGCAACCAAAACCTGGATTCGGGAGTCGGTTACGCAAGGGGAAGGTATTAGCACCCCTCACGTCCGTCGTACTCGACGGGATCCACGCTTGGTGTTTATAAGGAAAAGGGTGCATTTATCTATCTACGCTAATGGTCAGTCTGAAAAGAAAAGAAAAGGACAGGACTCGACAGAACATACGGTGTTATGGGCCTACGTACTCCCTCGTGCAATGGGAAAGTCAGAGTCAACGTAGTTCGACTACCTACGTCTAAACGGGGGAAGGGTTGCTCGCCAGGACATCGCATCCTGTGCCTACGTACTTCCACACAGCATGGAAGATCAGAGCAAACGTAGTTCGACTAACTACGGCTAATCAGGGCGGTCTCACACAGCAGTGAGAAAATAAACTAGTTTTAAAGGTTTGGGAACCTACAACTACGGTCTGGTCTCAAATGCGCTCGGGCAAGAGAAAGGGATAACAATCAGTCGTCAGCGGGAAAGTCTCGATCGCACAGCAGCGAGAGAACAAAAGGTTAGTTGTTAGTGTGCTCGCTAGGATATCGCATCCTATGCCTACATATCCTCGTCTGACACAAGGAATCAGAGCAGCTGTAGTTCGGCTAACTACGACACAAGCTACTCAAGAGCTTCTCCTGAAAGGAAAGGGAAAAGACACCCTAAAACTATGGCTGGAAAAGGGAATCTACCTAATGATATCATGCCTGGTTGACCATCCTAATGTCTATCATAACGACTCCGCAGCGGAGAAGTCAGAGCTCCTAAGGGGTCATGGCAATAGGACTAAACAGCAAACAGGAATCAACTGCAAAGTAAAGAAATACTGGAAATATGCATGAATGCAACAACTAAACAATCAAGGCGCAAAGGCCTGCAAACCACAGAGGTAAGGGAGCTCAGCTCTACCAAATACCAACAAGCAAAGCCACTCAATAACAAACAAGCAGAAGGAGGACCACCTCAACTTCTCATGCACACAAAACCTACTTCTAAGATGCACCTACCTCAGAAATATCTAGATGAAACCCCTAAGTCTAATGCAGCACAACACCACACAAGTCAAACAACACAAAGAGAAGGCGAACCAGCCTGACAAACTCCTATCCAAAACTTAAACCCTGAGCAGGACTCCTAAACAAAACCCTAATTAACTATCTAAGCAAAGCCCTATGCAAAACCCTAATCAAATCTCTAAGCAAAGCTCTAATCAAAACCCTAAGCAAAAGGAAACAATCCCAGTCTCCAAGCTTCAGAACAAGCTTACCGAAGAGAGGGAGCTAAGTAAGCAGACTCATAGTGCCTTCCTCAGGAAAGTACCAGGAGGTTGCCACTCAGGAATCATATCCTATGCGGCTCGACAACTGTGAACGGTTTACATTCCTCCTCAGGAGAAACTAAACTCACATGAAGGCTCCAGCATCATTGGATATTTGAGAAAGCCTATATGAACTAAGGGAACTAAGTGAACAGACCCATAGTGCCTTCCTCAGGAAAGTACTAGGAGGCTTCCACTTAGGAATCGTATCCTATGTGGCTCAACAACTGTGATCAGTTTACATTCCTCCTCAGGAGAAACTAAACTCACATGAAGGCTCCAACATCATTGGATACTTAAGAAATCCTAGATGAACTAAGGGAACTAAGTGAACAGACCCATAGTGCCTTCCTCAGGAAAGTACTAGGAAGCTTCCACTTAGGAATCGTATCCCATGTGGCTCAACAACTGTGATCAGTTTATGTTCCTCCTCAGGAGAAACTAAACTCACATGAAGGCTCCAACATCATTGGATACTTACGAAAGAGGTGAGAAGAAAGAATGAAAGTCATTCATAGTGCCTTCCTCAGGAAAGTACCATAAAATCCCTTCAAACTTCAGGATCTCAAACCTCACAAACAAGAACAAGCTCCTGCACTAGGACCCAATCCAATGCATCCTTGCAAGCTCCAACAGGACTTCATCCAGCCTCCATCTTCAAGAAGAAACCACAGATCCTCAAACCACAAGAAACTATCTCTGAAGTTCAACCACAGTTGAACTTCAAAGTCAGAAGCCATCAAGACTTCTCCTATCCTCAAGCTTAGACAAAAAATAACAGAATACCCTACAAAAATCTACCAAAAAACCTAGGGGAAACCTACATAGCTCTATGATCCCAAGATCAAATCTCAAAGCCTAAGTCAACTTCTAAAACTACTAAACAATTCCTAACATATGAATGGTCAAGGGTTACCAACAAGTTGTGAGGTCTCTATTCTCTAACCCTAAAACAATATCAATCAACCTCTAAAAAATCTATGAAAAATCTATGGGGAACATGCATTAGTCTAGTGCAACATACTAAAAAACCAAAGCAAAATTCATTACCAGATGAAAGAACCAAAATCAACAAGGCAGACGCATCCACAAAATACACTTCAAAATCAATAAACATGTAAAAAATGCAATTAAAATGAAAATGCATAATTAAGCTAATCTTCTTGTACTATAAAATTCTACATTGAATTACGAGTCTACAGAAAAAAAGAATGGAATTATTTGGTCAAATCTACTATTTTTTATGAATTTTCTTCTAATATGCATGAACTAAAAGATATTAAAAAGTCATTTAAATGGAAAATATGCTAAAAATAGCAAACAAAAATAAAATGGCATTTTTATTTTAATATAATTTTCTAGACATTATTATTGACCTATAGCAAAAAGAAGAATTAAAAAACATTAACTTTTCTATTTCTTGTGAATTATACAAGATGCAAGAAAATATTAAAAGAAATCAAAGAATAAAAGAAAGGAATAAAAGGGAAGGGGGTTCAGATAGCACATGCTCAAGTTGTAATTCTGGATGGGCTCTAACCTAGGGGTGCGAAAAGCAAGTGGGTGCAAGGCCCAGCCCAAAATTCCTTCAGCTCTCACGCAGGGGGGGTACAATACGAGTAATTCCTAGCTGCTTTTTCACTGGGCCCACGCTAGGGGGGGCGTGGATAGCAGTGGGGCCTAAGGCCCAGTCCAAAATTCCTTCAGCTCTCACGCAGGGGGGGGGGGGTGAGCGAGCAAACGGGGGAGTGCATCAGCAATTCACAGTTGGGCTTGGCCCAACAGAAACCCTAATCCCACGATTACACAACAAAACCTATCTTCCTCTACAACCATCTGAGCACTGTTCATCAATCCTAAACCTAACGCCGTCTTCTCCCAACTCTCCTCTCAAACAATCTCCTATCCTCTCAATCTCAACCTTCTGAAACCCTAAATCAAGCTACCTCTTCTGATCATCGTTACCATTCAACATTCTCTCTACTTCTCTCAGCCAACACAAACAAACCTAACCCTAACCTTCATTCTGACCCACACAGATAACACGTTCTATAAACAATGAACAACACGAACATACCTGATGAACGCGTCTGAAGATCTCAATAGGTGGAGATTCTGGAGATTTGCGAAGTAAGCCTTGGATCGTTGGAGTTCTTGAAAGGAGATTCTGATCGTTGAAGGTCTAGAAGATGAACATGAAGACGACGAAGCTTTCTTGAGATCTTTGGAAGATTGAACGAACACAGTGAAGACCTTCGAAGCTCTCTGAAGATCTTGAAGCAACCCGAAGAACCGGATGAAGATTGTTAAAGATCTACGAAGATCTGTGGTTGACGATGGGAAAAAATCTTGTTCTGCAAAAAATTCCTTGAAGAACGAGGGAGATTTGAATGTTCTGGAAAATTGCGCTTGAAGAACGATGAAGATGGAAGGTGATCTGGAAAATTGGTTGAAGTTTCCGGCGGTGTTTAGATTTTCCGGTGAGGTGATGATGAAGGGGGACGGAGGAGGAAGAGGGGGAAAGAGGGAGATCAGAGGATTTTCTGCAATTTTTGCAGTTTTCGGCGAGGGACGGCGGTGGTCCGGTGACGGTTGGGGTGGTTCAGGGCGTCTGCATGCCCGGCGACGAGGGGGTCCGGCGAGAAGATGGTGAAGCGACAGGTGGCGTGAGATGGGGTTAGTGGGGCGCGTGGCAGCAGATGGGAGAGAGATAGTGGGTGAGGTGGCGTGATTCTGAGTGCAGAGGGTTGTGAGGTGGGGGTCCACGTGTGGCAGAATGAGGGAGTTCTGAGGTGTGAGGTGGTGGGTCCGGAGTGCAACGTGTGGATCATTCTTATAGTGACAAGTGTCACTCTCTGGACAAAGACTGACCAAAAACTGGACATGCAAGGACTTTGGGCCTTCAAAAACAATGCCTCCTGGGCCCATACGAAATAATGGAAAAAACCCTACAAAAAAACTGAATCAGAGAATTAATATGAAAATGGCATAATAAAAAACTGATTAAGACCAATTACAACTAATCAAAACCTAATTGACTAATTAACCTGACTAATTAATTCTACAACTAAACTAATCTAAATTTTAATTAAGTCTAAATGACTCAATTAAAATCTAACTAATACTAGACTCTAATTAAACCAATTAAGTCCTAATTAACTCTAAAAATGATTAAAATCTAATAAAACTCTAATAACCTCTATTAAAATTCTATTTAATTTCTATAAAATTCTATTAAAATTCTAATAAACTCTACACTATTTATTTAAAACTATTAAAATTCTATTTGAAACTAATAATAAAATCTATTAAAAGATTGCACCTATGTTAAAACAAAACTCTATTTATTTTTATCTAAAAAACTATTAAATTTCTATTAAATTTCTGAAAAATGATTAAAACTCTTAAACCTAATTAAAAATTCTATAAAATTCTAAAAGAAGATTTAAACTATTTAAAAAATGTTAAAAAAAACTGTTTAAATCCTAAAAAATCTAAAAAGCCTATTAAAAATCCTTAAAAGGCTATTAAACCCAAAAAAATGCAGACAAAAGCAAATGACCAACATAAAAAGGGCGCGCGAGCCCAGATCGAATCGAACAGAGAACCCCGGGCATCAGAATATCCCAAAATCACTATGCGAGTTGAAAATCACCGAGGAGCGCACAATTTCCCGAAAATAAAACCCTGATGATCTGGACTGGATCTGCCATATCTAGTAAATGAAAACCCAAATTGTAACTCTGATATCCTCTGTCTGTGCATAAATATCATGCGTCTGATTTGCGAATATGAATTTAAACCACGAGTCAGATAGGAGAACCGGTTGGTCAAATTTTAGGGTGCAACAGCTGCCCCTATTCAAGCGACTTGGACCTGAAGGGTTTGAAGAGCGCTCAGCCTTCAAACATTCAGAGGTACGAGACGGTTGAATACAAATAAAACCCGAAAATTTGCCAACCGCGAGAATATACTGCAAAACTGCTTGGGGAATAAAGTCCAGAACAGCCGAGTCCAGTCATTACGGCAATAAATTGATCAATCATCTGGTACAAAACTCCTGATTTTTATGCCAATTACCTGTGATACCCCATATAACAAAACCTGAGGGTTGCAACAAAACACCTGATCCTTTCACATTGCCTACTGATAGGCAGGAAGAGAAATATACTCATATCGTCCAAAGATGGACGGGAAGACACCCTGAATGGAGGAAACACCAATACTCACATCGTCTAAGGATAGACGGAAAGAAAGACTTCAATACTCACATCGTCTAAGGATAGACGGAAAGACACCCTGAATGGAGGAAACACCAATACTCACATCGTCTAAGGATAGACGGAAAGAAAGACTTCAATACTCACATCGTCTAAGGATAGACGGAAAGACACCCTGAATGGAGGAAACACCAATACTCACATCGTCTAAGGATAGACGGAAAGACACCATTAATCTCCAAAAAGAAAATTCGATATTCACATCGCCTAAGGATAGACGGGAAGACATCCTGATTGATACTCACATCGTCTAAGGATAGACGGAAAGACACCCATCTTCACTTCAACACCATCCATCAAATTGCAGAATCCTTTCCTCTACGGGACTTGATGGAAAGAACAATATCCTCGAAGGGGCCACATCATCAGTATGGACCGAAGGGAAGAAAACCACCTTCAAAGAGCCATGTTGTCAATAAGAATCGACAATCAGGAAAATCGAACATTCTTCAAAGAGCCTCGACGTCAATAAAAATCGACAGTCAGAAAATCCCTCTTGAAATGTCATCTCACCCAATAAACAGAAAGAAAACCACTATCCGAAAAATCGCTTTGAAACCCCTCAACATCTAAAGATAGTCGGAGAAGACTCGCTGGGGAAACACACCATCCATATGATCTGACGATAAGAAACCCGCTGAAAAATCACCTGCAACTTCACATCGTCTACTGATAGACGGAAAGAACACCACTTAGAGAAACCCTGTCTTGAGACCCTACTAAAGAAAATCACCCAAAACTTCACATCGTCTACTGATAGACGGAAAGAAAACCACATTCGAACTCAAGACGTCTAATGATAGACGGAGAAATCCACTTACTGGAGGGACACATCGTCAATATGAATTGACGGGAAGAAACATCTGTCGATACCAGACGACTGACTGATCAAAGCATAACTGTTGTATGATCTGAAATACAAATAATCCGCTGAATCGTCTGAACACTGCTGCGGGATAAATGCCCCTGAACTGATCACAGAGTAATTCACGCGCCATATGAGGCTGGTAGAAAACCTGACTTATGCTTCGTATGCATATGCATATGCTTCAATCTTTCTATGGCGTAATGCTCCATTCAGGATGGAAATGCTACGCATTTTGAGAATGAAATGCAGGTATGATGCGAATATGATGATGCATGCAATATGCTAATGCAGGCTCGAGCTGCTGGTGGAAGTCGGGTACAGAAAACCACTTCAGCAAAATAAATGCTGAAGACGAAGCCAACCCCACTGGGGATAAACCGGATATCACAGCATTATTCCAGCAAAATAAATGCTGGAAGGGTGAAATCAACTTCGCTGGGGAAATTGGGAACTTAACCACGTACCTCGTTGAAGTAACACCCTGCTGAGGAATATAACTCTGCTGGGGAATAGCAGATGTGCCAAGTATGATTGGACTTCTCTGGGATAGCTTACCCATACTAATGAAAAATTGGACTTTGCTGGAGAAGATAGACAGCTTTCTAGTTGAAGAGTCAAGGGATAGTAACACAACTTCCCGACATTCGCCTCGTATTTGAAAATCGACTGAATCTGCTCGAATAACTCTGAATAACCCTGCTGATATGGAGAAGAACAAATCCTTCGCTTCTTATATGCCCCAGCCTGCGGGACCTCTGTGGGGATAGTCCTCGAAAGGAAATCTGCAAATCTGTTCCCTGATGGTCTAATATGAAATGCCCCAGCATTCTAAACTTCGGAGAGATACTTCACATCCAATGCTCCTCGAATAAGGAACAACCTCTGCGCTCTTAAGATGGCCTGCCCCTGACTGCAATGACCTCGCTCCTGATTACCTGATTCAGAATAGTGCCCCTGACTACAAGATATTCACCGAATCTCAACCTTATTGCCCCAGGATAACTAACTTCGAAAGGCTGACCTGACTGGGGATCACGATAATAGCTTGCCCCTGCTCTCGGAACATTCGGGCGCTCTGCATTCTATCCTGACCACACTTTTCATTGTAGGAAGCTTTCCTGCTGTCAAGCGCTTACTCGCAAATAAAACAAGTTGTTCTGCGTAAAAGATGTATTAATGCAACACATATGACAGCTTTGACATCCAATCTGTTCACTGGGAAAAGGAAAAACAATTTATGGCATATAATGCACAAAACATTCAAGAATATCAACATCAGTACCAACATGGTAAGAGGAACCCTTTTAGGAGTCAGAACCGACGCGACCTTTACCGGAGTGTGCTTTCGAAACAACCTACTTCAATTAGGACTTTTGAAGGTTGTAACGCGGTCAGGTTCACGGTTTTGAAGGAAAGGATAAAGGCTCAAAGTTTATTTTAACCCACCCGCTCTCCTCGATGTTCTCCAATCCTATGTTCAGCTAATTCAACCTTAGCAATCACCTCTCAGAGGTCGAAAGATAGGAGTGATAGTTCGAGAAACTTTTGGATTTTAGAGTGACAGCTACGCACCTTTCGTCTTTGACACTTGAGGTCACACGACTCGTATTTCCTTTGAGGATTTTTCTTTTGATCCTTTTCGTCTTTTTCTTTTCATATCCCTAACTTTTGCCTGGACTGACTCTTTTGAGTTTCTTTTGATTTTTTTTTTAGTCCAGCGGGATGCCCTCATTTTTGCCTAAGTCATTTGTTTGCTTTTCGACTTAGCGGGCTTTTGATTCTTTTTTCTTCGCTTTCTCTTTTTTCGAACGAGTCGTGTGACACTGATTGCTTGACTCATTGGAGAATAAATGTGACTGTCTCACTCTTGATTTAACCATTATGGTTTTTTAGGCACGACCTCTAGGGGTGTGATTGATCCTCGAACGGACACTCCTTTTGCGATTTGGACGCTCGGTCAAATTAGCTAACACCTACCCTGCCCCCAGGTTAAAGATGGAGGGTTTTTCCTTTTCAGAAAGAACTCCTACTACAAGGCTCAAAGGGGTTGACAAGGGATTATCTTCCTTATAACTCCGGTGTTTAGGGATTTGAAACAATGCATGTACATCATCAACAGGTTTTATCTCAAAAGCATACAATATCGGAAGTTGCATGTCGTTTATTTTCGTCATCCTCCCCAGATTCCTCTTAACCAGGCGTTGGACGTTTGTAAAAACATTTAGTGAACACGAATGGATTTAATCAAAACATGCATATTTATTTCATTATCCTCAATTGAATGAAAACAACAAGTTTTACAAACAAGATTGCAATCTAAACAGAAAAGAAACTACAAGCGTAAAGAAATGACAAGATAAAACACAGAAAATGCCAGCTTCCTAGAATCGGGCTTTCACATCTGTCTTGCTGCTGAACCAACTATCTTCACAATCAGTTATTAGAGGCAACCTGATGATGTCCTAATCTGCTTTTAGCGACCCCACCAAATTATAGAGCCCTTTCTCCTTCATTCAGATGATTTTGGGACCTTCCTGCCCGAAGCTGATTGCTGCACTATCAAGTAGATCCTGCACTTTGTGTTTGAAGGCCAGACAATCTTCAATGCTGTGCCCCTGTGCTCCTGAATGGAAATCACAGCGCTCCTTGATATCATAACCTGCTGGAGGCGTACCTGTCAGCGGGGCTAACTTCCTCTTCTCAACCAACTGCAATCGTAGCAACACCTGAAGAAGTTCGGCATACGGCATCGGAGGCACCTTAAATACCCTCAATGGCCTCTGATTTTGAGCGCTTCGCTGATTAGGATGCTGCGGCCTCTTCCACTGTTGAGATCGTTGCTGTTGTTGCTGGTACCGGGTTGACTGTTGAACACCCTTCGTAGCAAATACAACATCAGTTTCTTGACTTTCACTGTACTGATCAAGGCACTCCTTATGCTTAGCCATTTTCTTTCTTAGATCTGCCCCAGGAATAGGCAACAGTTGTGGGCATGGAGATTCCGACACCATGGAATCTAGGATACGTTTCTGACCTACTGCAGCTTTAGAAATATCCGTCATCTTGACATCAACTAGGATAGGAGCAATACGTACAGCCACGCTGCTCGGCGTGAATTCAATATCGTGCGAGTCAATCAGGTCTTGAACATTGTGCTTAAAAGCATGACAACCCTTGATGTCGTGTCCGAGTGCCCCAGAATGAAATTCACATTGCTTACTGGCATCGTACCCATGAGGAAGCGCTCCTGCTGGTGGTTCCAACGTTCTCTTCTCAACCAGATTAAACCTCAATAAAGTCTGCAAGAGCTCAGCATATGTTGTAGGCGGTGCCTCAAATATTCTCTTTGGCTTCCCTTCCTGGATCCTCCATTGAGCCGGATGCACCCTCTGTTGCTGCTGCTCAGGTTCCACAGGCACAGATGGCACGAGCTTCTTCACTGCGGCTTCAAATAGCTGATCATCCTCTTTCCTAAGCACATTCTTGACTACTTCCATGATCAAGCTCATTTGGGTCTTCAGCTGACTATTTTCCTCTTTGAGGATCTTCTGCTCCAGACGCATCTCTTGCATGTCCCTCATCATCTGCCCCAGCTGGCTTCGGACTTCAATCAATTCAAACTGATTCTGTTCCATATCTCTGAAGGAATTCCTGCAACAAACTGGACGACGAGGAAATAAGACCCACGGTTCTGATGTACCTGTTAAATGATAACGCAATGCAGAAAGCAAACACATATTCATAACGAGACAAAGAGAAACTCAAGCTACAAGCACACAGACGAACATCTCCCACATATGTACAACCAACAAAAGCAGCACGTAAGCACAAGTGAGTACGAATACAATGACCCCAGCCAACAATCCTGGTGGTGGTCAGCAAACACTAGTGCACAAAAGCTAAACGGATTAAGCAGGGAAAACAGATGCGACACCCGGCATCGAAACTTCTAGAAACTTCTCCCATATTCAACTGAACTCTCCGATTGACAATCTTCAGAGCACACACTTCCTGTGGAGTCTTCCATGACATTCACTGACGAACCCACACAACCGGATGACGGAGAATCGTCAATCTGAACAAAACCCTGGGGCGTGATGAAGATCCGGTTAGAGTCTAACAGATCCTGAACCTGACTTCTAAGCACCTTACAATCATTCGTTGAATGCCCCTGTGCCCCAACATGGTACTCACAGCGGGCGCTGGCATCAAAACCCGGAGGATACGGTGGAATCATCGGCTTAGTCTCTTTTGGCACTATCAATCCACTTCTGACCAGATCTGGCAACAACTGACTGTACGGCACCGGTAGCTGAGTAAACTGCCTTTCAGGTCTCCTTAGTCTTCGTGGAGCGTGCTGACGCGATCGACGATAGGATGACCGTTGACTTGAAGTGTCTGAAAACCGATCCTGAGATGCTAGAGATTCTGAGACGACATCATTTCCTTCTTCCCACTCTTCTTGAGAACTGACAACTGACTCATTCTTATCAACTGGGAAATAAGGAGCATCTCGAAGCTTTCCACTCTTGAGTCCTCTCTCAACAAGCTCTCCCATTCTCATCAGGCCCACAAAGCTTGTGCAACCGAACAATTTGTCAAAATAATGGCCTTTCAGAGTACCCAAGAAGATGTCAACCATTTCTCTTTCCGGAAGCGGTGGTTGAACACTAGCAGCTAATTCTTTCCATCTTTGCAAATACCCTCTGAATGATTCATTCTCCGCCCGGGATAATTCTTGCAGATGTACGAGACTAAGATCCAAATCCAGGTTGTAATCGTACTGCTTCATGAAAGCTCGGGCTAACTCCACCCATGATCGAATCAAATTACTCTCTAACTGCACATACCACCTCAAAGATGCCCCAGTCAGGCTATACTGAAAGCAATGGATCATCAATTTGTCATTTCGCACAAACGAAGTCATCCTTCGACAGAACATCATCAAATGCAGCTTCGGACAGCTATCTCCCGTGTACTTTTCGAACTTCGGCACTTTGAACTTGTAAGGCAACACCAGATCAGGAACCAAACACATGTCTACAACATCCAGGTTAACATCATCTTTCACTTTCAAGGCTTTCATTCCTTCTTCCAACGCTCGGAGTCTTCTATCCTTTTCAAGAGCTCTTGGATCTACCATCCTGGCCATTGGAATATCTCTTCGGTAATTCATCACAGGGAAAGCAACACCTTGATTGTTAGCAGGAGGAGGACGCTCATTTCGAGCAACAAACGGCTCATGCCGATCTCGATTCTCAACAGTAGGCTGTACAACTTGGTCTGCAGTAACGTTGTTCGGGAAGTCTTCCATAGAATCATACCGATGGTTGGATGCCATAGTAAACCCTGTCAAAGTGTTAAGAGCCTGGAAATTGCCTTCAGACATAGCTACCAATTACCTGTGACTGACTACACTGCTTGATTCTGCTCAAATCTGCTCCAGCCCCTTGGTCGTCTTCAACACTCCACTTTTGCCTCGAACAATCCCCGAGAATCACCCTCTGGTGAAAACAAAGGCTGGATAAGTGCTCTGGCCTGCTAGAGAAATGCTATGCAATATGATTTATGCAGACAAAAATACAAAAAATGCTAACGTGCATGTGTGCATTGGAGATATTTCCCCTCCAATTCCAGTGTCAGTGGTAGCAAGACGAGATAAACCATAAAGACAATATTTAGAAAAACCCTCATATATTTATTGGAATAACAGTCTTGTCAAGATGTTACACAATTATGTTCCATACAACTGATATGATAAAGGAGGATCCCGACCAACATGCCTGGTGGTGATCTCAACACAACAAAATACAAGAGAGAAATCAAGTGCGGGTACGGTCGCGGAAATCCTCAACCAGCTTCTTCGTCTCTGCGTGATCCGGCCGATAAATCAAGCCTTCTATCAACTGATCCCTTTTTCTGACCGTTCCCTAGATATCTCTGACAAAGTCTTCCCAAGCCTTATCCTGGGCACCATCCCCAGGTTTGGGTCTCTTGGCGTCTGCTCTATGCTGAAAATCTTCCAAATTCTTCATGGCATCAATCAGTTTGCGTTCGGCCTCATATCGGCGACATGCTTCTTCTTCAAGCTCTTCAGTCTTCACTTTGACCTGTTCTTCTAACTGAGCAACCTGTGTCTTTAACTCTTCGTCCTGTTCTTTGCGTTTGGCCATAGTGAGATCCCAGTGCTCTCTGAACTTAGCTAACTTCGTGTAGGCCCTTTCCAGCTCTTGCTTCTTAGTATCCAACACACTACTAACTGGGTCTACATCTAACTCTAGACGCTTCTTGGTTTCAGTCAACTCCAATAATGTAGTCTTCAGATGTTTCAGAGTTTCGGCCTGTTGCTTGGAAAAATATCCTGTTTCAATCTTTTCATGACGAAGCTGGGCATTCTCTTTCTCTAAAGCCTCTTTAGCCTTTGCTAGCTCTTCTTTCTCCGCCATCAGCTGCTTGTATACCTGTACGTCTATAGTGGTAGGCTCCTCCACCGGAGAAGGGTACAGTGGTTGAACTGCAGGATAAGGCATCAGGAATTTCGTAGCTCGCTCACGAATCCATTCCACATACGGGCCAGGAACTCGAGTATCCCCTCTGTTACCTGAAGGCTTCCCTCTCTTGTGTAGGTTCTTCCAGGCTTTCTCAAGCTTGGTCAACATCTCTTTCCCTATTGCCCCAGTGAGATACAGAGATTCCTGTATCTCCTCAGGTTTCGGCGCTCCCTGAGGTGCATACCCAAACTGCCTGATCAATAAGGAAGGGTTG
Organism: Lathyrus sativus; assembly: GCA_963859935.3. Taxonomy (NCBI): domain Eukaryota; kingdom Viridiplantae; phylum Streptophyta; class Magnoliopsida; order Fabales; family Fabaceae; genus Lathyrus; species Lathyrus sativus. Next base: position 200,698,638 of record OZ012740.1, on the reverse strand, counting down.
TAATTGACACACCCTTTCCTTCCTATTAAAGGAACATTCGGGAATACTTCGCATCTGAGTATGACCTCAACTCCGAATACCTCTTTGTTGACCCAAACCACATCCTCAGAAGTCAACCCCATCAGGCGCTCCGGCCATCCTAAAGAATCAATAGAGGTGACAAAAGGGCCTGACTTAGGCATATGACTGGTGAACCACCTGCACAGGAGGGGTACGCAGCAAGACACATTCCTTCCTCTCCGCTTTTCATTTTGGTAGTGAGTGGAATGGTGGATATCTCCCAGCAAGGTAGGAACTGGGTTCCTTGCAGCCAAAATATAGAAGGCATCTGCATCAACGAAATCAGGAATGTTCGGGAACAATACGATGCCACACACACACACAGCAAGGATGGCGTCAAAAACAACCCAGCCACCTTCCTTGGCATACTCCCGAGCCTTCTCCACCAAGACATCCAACGGAAATCCCCACACATCTCCTCTTCTGATCATCTTCCCTGTCAGCTCAGACTCTCTTAAGTACAGGATGGCAGAAAGCTCAGCCAGATTAGGCTTAGCGTCCGTACGATAGAAAGGCATCTGCTCGCGGATCGGTATATCCAAGAGTGCAGAATACTCTTCCAGGGTAGGAGCCAAAACAAAGTCAGGAAATACGAAACACCTGAGCTCCGCATCATAAAACTGTAACAGGGTATAAATGCCGCTGATCTCATAGGCCGAGGGCTGGTAAACATAGGTCAGAATCCTCCCATATATCTTTCTAAAGTCACCCATTACCCTCTTCTTAGCAATAGTAATCAACTCTAACAACAGACTGATATCTGGAGACAGGAACTTGTAGGGCAACACTCTCTTCATGGTTTCCATGTCTTGCTAGGAAACAAACACCAGAACTGGGAGGGAAAATATGTACCTGCAATACACACACGTTAGTTGAATGCAAATGGTAATGCAATGATGCAGTATGATAAATAATGCAATCAGTGAACACAGGGGCTATGCTGTAGCCTGAAGAGGAACATCTCTGTAATCAAGAACAGAAAACCACCACGGTCACCAGAACCTCATGACACTAACTATCATCTGATACTCAAAATATCAATCCCCTGGTGAGAAATCCATATGAAACTCTGTATCTGACGAGAATACCATCTGATAATAGTACCAACCTCAGACAAGAAACCCATCTGACCCAAACAACACACCTGGAGATGAATTAAGAACACCGTCTGATAGATACTGAATCATGGTTTCTGAAGGCCAGTTTTCCTGCAATAACCCAATCCCCCTCACAGGTATGATGAACCTAATCCACGGACAAAGGTACGGCATCCTATGCGGTCATCAGCGTCACAGACTTTCATGAGTGACGATACGATTCCCAGAAGGAGTGGCATCATCAAGTCATGAAGAGGCCTCACTTAGCTGACTTCCAAATGATCGGTCCCCAGAGTCGACAGTCCTCACGTCTGGACTCCCCTCAGATCCTCAGGACCGGAAAGGAGCACCTCTGCGAGAACCTCGTCTGAGCGCAGATTTCGTAGGGAACTGTGCCTGCTCAGCAGACAGGTTCGTCTACTACTCTCCACAACTATATCTAGGTGCGTACTCAAGCCCAGGTCCGGCTTCTCACTCACAGTAACCTCCCTTTCCCACAGCAATAAACATAATAATATAATACTGAAAGTAAATGCGGAAAGGTAAAGGTACGGAAAAGTAAAGCGCAGAAAGGTAAAACACATATGCACAACACCCAACAGATAAACACCCAGGCGCTAGGATTGACTCGCGTAGGGGATGGGAAACGGTCCCAGCATAAGGGATGGGAAAAGTCCCTAGATGCTATAAGTCCCCAACAGAGTCGCCAGCTGTCGCTACTGCAAAAATCGGCGCCGGCTTGACAGGAGAGTCGCCACCGTGCGTTATTTATCCCTCAGAGCGGGAAAGGAAACGCTCGAAGTAAACCTTGCAAAGACGGGAAAAGGTATGGTCATCGCAACCAAAACCTGGATTCGGGAGTCGGTTACGCAAGGGGAAGGTATTAGCACCCCTCACGTCCGTCGTACTCGACGGGATCCACGCTTGGTGTTTATAAGGAAAAGGGTGCGTTTATCTATCTACGCTAATGGTCAGTCTGAAAAGAAAAGAAAAGGACAGGACTCGACAGAACATACGGTGTTCTGGGCCTACGTACTCCCTCGTGCAATGGGAAAGTCAGAGTCAACGTAGTTCGACTACCTACGTCTAAACGGGGGAAGGGTTGCTCGCCAGGACATCGCATCCTGTGCCTACGTACTTCTACACAGCATGGAAGATCAGAGCAAACGTAGTTCGACTAACTACGGCTAATCAGGGCGGTCTCACACAGCAGTGAGAAAATAAACTGGTTTTAAAGGTTTGGGAACCTACAACTACGGTCTGGTCTCAAATGCGCTCGGGCAAGAGAAAGGGATAACAATCAGTCGTCAGCGGGAAAGTCTCGATCGCACAGCAGCGAGAGAACAAAAGGTTAGTTGTTAGTGTGCTCGCTAGGATATCGCATCCTATGCCTACATATCCTCGTCTGACACAAGGAATCAGAGCAGCTGTAGTTCGGCTAACTACGACACAAGCTACTCAAGAGCTTCTCCTGAAAGGAAAGGGAAAAGACACCCTAAAACTATGGCTGGAAAAGGGAATCTACCTAATGATATCATGCCTGGTTGACCATCCTAATGTCTATCATAACGACTCCGCAGCGGAGAAGTCAGAGCTTCTAAGGGGTCATGGCAATAGGACTAAACAGCAAACAGGAATCAACTGCAAAGTAAAGAAATACTGGAAATATGCATGAATGCAACAACTAAACAATCAAGGCGCAAAGGCCTGCAAACCACAGAGGTAAGGGAGCTCAGCTCTACCAAATACCAACAAGCAAAGCCACTCAATAACAAACAAGCAGAAGGAGGACCACCTCAACTTCTCATGCACACAAAACCTACTTCTAAGATGCACCTACCTCAGAAATATCTAGATGAAACCCCTAAGTCTAATGCAGCACAACACCACACAAGTCAAACAACACAAAGAGAAGGCGAACCAGCCTGACAAACTCCTATCCAAAACTTAAACCCTGAGCAGGACTCCTAAACAAAACCCTAATTAACTATCTAAGCAAAGCCCTATGCAAAACCCTAATCAAATCTCTAAGCAAAGCTCTAATCAAAACCCTAAGCAAAAGGAAACAATCCCAGTCTCCAAGCTTCAGAACAAGCTTACCGAAGAGAGGGAGCTAAGTAAGCAGACTCATAGTGCCTTCCTCAGGAAAGTACCAGGAGGTTGCCACTCAGGAATCATATCCTATGCGGCTCGACAACTGTGAACGGTTTACATTCCTCCTCAGGAGAAACTAAACTCACATGAAGGCTCCAGCATCATTGGATATTTGAGAAAGCCTATATGAACTAAGGGAACTAAGTGAACAGACCCATAGTGCCTTCCTCAGGAAAGTACTAGGAGGCTTCCACTTAGGAATCGTATCCTATGTGGCTCAACAACTGTGATCAGTTTACATTCCTCCTCAGGAGAAACTAAACTCACATGAAGGCTCCAACATCATTGGATACTTAAGAAATCCTAGATGAACTAAGGGAACTAAGTGAACAGACCCATAGTGCCTTCCTCAGGAAAGTACTAGGAAGCTTCCACTTAGGAATCGTATCCCATGTGGCTCAACAACTGTGATCAGTTTATGTTCCTCCTCAGGAGAAACTAAACTCACATGAAGGCTCCAACATCATTGGATACTTACGAAAGAGGTGAGAAGAAAGAATGAAAGTCATTCATAGTGCCTTCCTCAGGAAAGTACCATAAAATCCCTTCAAACTTCGGGATCTCAAACCTCACAAACAAGAACAAGCTCCTGCACTAGGACCCAATCCAATGCATCCTTGCAAGCTCCAACAGGACTTCATCCAGCCTCCATCTTCAAGAAGAAACCACAGATCCTCAAACCACAAGAAACTATCTCTGAAGTTCAACCACAGTTGAACTTCAAAGTCAGAAGCCATCAAGACTTCTCCTATCCTCAAGCTCAGACAAAAAATAACAGAATACCCTACAAAAATCTACCATAAAATCTAGGGGAAACCTACATAGCTCTATGATCCCAAGATCAAATCTCAAAGCCTAAGTCAACTTCTAAGGTTACTAAACAATTCCTAACATATGAATGGTCAAGGGTTACCAACAAGTTGTGAGGTCTCTATTCTCTAACCCTAAAACAATATCAATCAACCTCTAAAAAATCTATGAAAAATCTATGGGGAATATGCATTAGTCTAGTGCAACATACTAAAAAACCAAAGCAAAATTCATTACCAGATGAAAGAACCAAAATCAACAAGGCAGACGCATCCACAAAATACACTTCAAAATCAATAAACATGTAAAAAATGCAATTAAAATGAAAATGCATGATTAAGCTAATGTTCGTGTACTATAAAATTCTACATTGAATTACGAGTCTACAGAAAAAAAGAATGGAATTATTTGGTCAAATCTACTATTTTTTAGGAATTTTCTTCTAATATGCATGAACTAAAAAATATTAAAAAGTCATTTAAATGGAAAATATGCTAAAAATAGCAAACAAAAATAAAATGGCATTTTTATTTTCATATAATTTTCTAGACATTATTATTGACCTATAGCAAAAAGAAGAATTAAAAAACATTAATTTTTCTATTTCTTGTGAATTATACAAGATGCAAGAAAATATTAAAAGAAATCAAAGAATAAAAGAAAGGAATAAAAGGGAAGGGGGTTCAGATAGCACATGCTCAAGTTGTAATTCTGGATGGGCTCTAACCTAGGGGTGCGAAAAGCAAGTGGGCGCAAGGCCCAGCCCAAAATTCCTTCAGCTCTCACGCAGGGGGGGTGCAATACGAGTAATTCCTAGCTGCTTTTTCACTGGGCCCACGCTAGGGGGGGCGTGGATAGCAGTGGGGCCTAAGGCCCAGTCCAAAATTCCTTCAGCTCTCACGCAGGGGGGGGGGGGTGAGCGAGCAAACGGGGGAGTGCATCAGCAATTCACAGTTGGGCTTGGCCCAACAGAAACCCTAATCCCACGATTACACAACAAAACCTATCTTCCTCTACAACCATCTGAGCACTGTTCATCAATCCTAAACCTAACGCCGTCTTCTCCCAACTCTCCTCTCAAACAATCTCCGATCCTCTCAATCTCAACCTTCTGAAACCCTAAATCAAGCTACCTCTTCTGATCATCGTTACCATTCAACATTCTCTCTACTTCTCTCAGCTAACACAAACAAACCTAACCCTAACCTTCATTCGGACCCACACAGATAACACGTTCTATAAACAATGAACATACCTGATGAACGCGTCTGAAGATCTCAATAGGTGGAGATTCTGGAGATTTGCGAAGTAAGCCTTGGATCGTTGGAGTTCTTGAAAGGAGATTCTGATCGTTGAAGGTCTAGAAGACGAACATGAAGACGACGAAGCTTTCTTGAGATCTTTGGAAGATTGAATGAACACAGTGAAGACCTTCGAAGCTCTCTGAAGATCTTGAAGCAACCCGAAGAATCGGATGAAGATCGTTAAAGATCTACGAAGATCTGTGGTTGACGATGGGAAAAAATCTTGTTCTGCAAAAAATTCCTTGAAGAACGAGGGAGATTTGGATGTTCTGGAAAATTGCGCTTGAAGAACGATGAAGATGGAAGGTGATCTGGAAAATTGGTTGAAGTTTCCGGCGGTGTTTAGATTTTCCGGTGAGGTGATGATGAAGGGGGACGGAGGAGGAAGAGTGGGAAAGAGGGAGATCGGAGGATTTTCTGCAATTTTTGCAGTTTCCGGCGAGGGACGGCGGTGGTCCGGTGACGGTTGGGGTGGTTCAGGGCGTCTGCATGCCCGACGACGAGGGGGTCCGGCGAGAAGATGGTGAAGCGACAGGTGGCGTGAGATGGGGTTAGTGGGGCACGTGGCAGCAGAAGGGAGAGAGATAGTGGGTGAGGTGGCGTGATTCTGAGTGCAGAGGGTTGTGAGGTGGGGGTCCACGTGTGGCAGAATGAGGGAGTTCTGAGGTGTGAGGTGGTGGGTCCGGAGTGCAACGTGTGGATCATTCTTATAGTCACAAGTGTCACTCTCTGGACAAAGACTGACCAAAAACTGGACATGTAAGGACTTTGGGCCTTCAAAAACAATGCCTCCTGGGCCCATACGAAATAATGGCAAAAACCCTACAAAAAAACTGAATCAGAGAATTAATATGAAAATGGCATAATAAAAAACTGATTAAGACCAATTACAACTAATCAAAACCTAATTGACTAATTAACCTGACTAATTAATTCTACAACTAAACTAATCTAAATTTTAATTAAGTCTAAATGACTCAATTAAAATCTAACTAATACTAGACTCTAATTAAACCAATTAAGTCCTAATTAACTCTAAAAATGATTAAAATCTAATAAAACTCTAATAACCTCTATTAAAATTCTATTTAATTTCTATAAAATTCTATTAAAATTCTAATAAACTCTACACTATTTATTTAAAACTATTAAAATTCTATTTGAAACTAATAATAAAATCTATTAAAAGATTGCACCTATGTTAAAACAAAACTCTATTTATTTTTATCTAAAAAACTATTAAATTTCTATTAAATTTCTGAAAAATGATTAAAACTCTTAAACCTAATTAAAAATTCTATAAAATTCTAAAAGAAGATTTAAACTATTTAAAAAATGTTAAAAAAAACTGTTTAAATCCTAAAAAATCTAAAAAGCCTATTAAAAATCCTTAAAAGGCTATTAAACCCAAAAAAATGCAGACAAAAGCAAATGACCAACATAAAAAGGGAGCGCGAGCCCAGATCGAATCGAACAGAGAACCCCGGGCATCAGAATATCCCAAAATCACTATGCGAGCTGAAAATCACCGAGGAGCGCACAATTTCCCGAAAATAAAACCCTGATGATCTGGACTGGATCTGCCATATCTAGTAAATGAAAACCCAAATTGTAACTCTGATATCCTCTGTCTGTGCATAAATATCATGCGTCTGATTTGCAAATATGAATTTAAACCACGAGTCAGATAGGAGAACCGGTTGGTCAAATTTTAGGGTGCAACACTATGCGGTCATCAGCGTCACAGACTTTCAAGAGGGACGATATGATACCCAGAAGGTGTGGCATCATCATCTCTTGAAGCGACCTCACTTAGCTGAATCCCAAATGATCGATCCTCAGAGTCGACAATCCTCGGGTCAGACAACTTGTCGAGCCCAAAGGGCCAGGCAAGAAGCATCAAAGAGAATCTCGTCCGAGCGTAGATTTCATAGCTAGCTGGTGCGAGCAAAGCAAGCAGGCTAACCACTACTCTCCATTTCTAAGTCTATGTGCACTCAAGCCCAGGTCCGGCTTATCTCTCATCAGAGCTCCCCTCCCACAACAGCACAATAGCAACAGATAATAATAAGTGCGGGAAATGTAAATACAGCAGTAATATACAACGCACAAAAATAAACACCCGAAGACAAGCAAACAAGCGCTAGGATTGACTCTCGTCGGGACGTTGGATCCCTCAGATTGACTCGCATAGGGGATGTTGGATCCCCAGGAAACTATCGCAGTCCCCAGCAGAGTCGCCAGCTGCTGGGGATTACCCAGGAAGCTAGGAAGAGAATCCAAGATAAGACTCGCTTAAAGAACCAGATCCCCAACAGAGTAGCCAGTTGTCGCTACTGCGAAAATCAGCCGGCAAAACAGAAGAGTCGCCACCTTTCGTTATTTATCCCTCAGAACGGGAAAGGAAACGATCGGGAAAAACCTAACGAAAGGGTATAAGACAAGGTCATCCCAACCATTGTCTGGGTTCGGGAGTCGGTTACGCAAGGGGAAGGTATTAGCACCCCTCACGTCCGTCGTACTCGATGGGATCCACGCTTGTTGATTTGTCTGACGGGTGAAAAAAAAACTATCTACTGCTGCTAAAGCTAAACGGAAGGAGACTGACTCGATAGAGCATCGCGCTCTATGCCTACGTATTCCCTTGTGCAATGGGAAAGACAGAGTCATCGTAGTTCAGGAAACTACGGGGAAATTGGCTCACCGAGATTTCGCATCTCGTGCTTACGTACTTCCACACAGCGTGAAAGATCAGAGCTCACGTAGTTCAGGCTAACTACGGCTAGACAGGGTGTTCTCGATCACACAGGGGTGAGAGAAGGGATTGACGATACTAGCGTAAGCATTCTAGCAGTTAGGTGTATGCTGCTCGCTCGACGGAGACTTAGGCATTACCTGTTTGCGGTAGAACGGACGTAGTATGTCGGGTTTGAAAGGTATGGGAACCTACGGGAACTAGAACTACGGTCTGGTCTCGATTGCGCTCGGGCAAGAGAAAGGGAACATCAGTCGTTAGCGGGAAAGTCTCGATCGCACGGCAGCGAGAGAAAAAAGAAGTTAGTTGTTAGTGTGCTCGCTAGGATATCGCATCCTATGCGTACATATTCTCGTCTGGTACGAGAAATCAGAGCAGTTGTAGTTCAGCTAACTACAGTAAAACGGGAAAAAGGGAAAAGGGAGCTTGCTAGGATATCGCATCCTATGCCTACGTACCCTCGTATGGTACGAGAGATCAGAGCAAACGTAGTTCGACGGGAAAACGAGTCTCAATTGCACAGGGGCAAGAAAAGGGGTTTCAATCGCCTGAACGCGAGAGCAAAAGGGTTTCGATCGCATGGGGGCGAGAACAAAGAGGAAGCAGGCCTACGCCTAAACGGGAAGGAACCCGGGACACACACGCACGAACCTAATACGTAGGAGCGAATGCGTCGCATGTCACCCAAAGGGTACCATACTAGACATCCTAGACGATTGAGAAGAAACTCCTCAACTGTCATTTCCTACGTATCTAACAACACTCGACGGTTGCCTGAAGACTTGAATAAGATGATGTTGAACGAAGCGGCTCCGTTGGCTCCTGACATGCGCGCAAGCTCCATTCCAATCTTCTCCTCTCTGGATCCTTGATGAGGACGCTCGAACCAGTACCAATGTAACGCTTAGACCGTCATGGTTCGACTTATACGAGAAATCGAACTCTCAGAGGTAGCGTATTGATGTCCGTGTCAAGGACAAGATAGAGAAATGATATCGGAAATCATTCTCCAATTGAATCGTGTCACACAGCCATCCAACAATAGAATCGGAGACAAAATCGGATAAGAAACGAAAATAGGAGAGAAAATAGGAGAAAAATCCACTAACAAATGGAAATAAAAGTCTACTCCTAAAATTAACAATTAAATTCTACTAGAAAAATATTCTAAAGAAATATTAAAAGAAAATTGCGTATAAGAAAAATAGCATGAAAATTCTATCCTAAAATACTATAATATTCTATAAAGAAAATAGAAAAAATCTATATTATTCTAAAAATAAAAGAATATAAATCCTATATTAAAAATTTATAGTAAAAAAATATGTATAATATCCTAACTATGAACTATAATCCCTAAGGAAAAATAGAAAAATAAAACTATGATTATTACAATCACACCTCCAATACAAAAGAAATTGAAAATTCAAAGGGGAGGGGGTACAATCTGCAAAACTAGGGTAAAGCAAAAAAAAAACCACTTTGGGCTTTAAGCCCACAATACATTCAAACAATAAAGTAGAAACAAAAAAGCGGGGTGCGCTGGTTATTGGGTGTGTGGCCAGCAAACGGTTATTGGGCCCAGCCCACTCGCAATCAACAAAAAAGAGTAGGGGCGGGGGTGTAACGAGCGAAACAGAGGGTGTAGATCCAAAATAACATGATTGGGCCCAAGGCCCACGAATCAAACCAGCCCCTCTCACTTCCCCCATCCAGACTCTGAAAACCCTAATCTCTTCTTCCTCTCTTCTCTCCCAACGCTGCCGTCAACCACTGAAACTCGCCCCTATCTCTATCCGTCCCCAAACTTCTCACCTTTCTCTGTCTGAAACCTTCTCCGTCTGACCTTCAATCATTCAACTCTCTCTGTTCAACCTTCAGTTCCGCGCATTTAAACATCAACACCAAATCGTAATCTACGAACTCAACGCAAGAACAAATCCAAAGGCTCCTCGCAACTTTTGTGTTCGTTTAGCTTCAATCTGATGAAGACGAAGTTCAGTGATGAGATTCATGGAGGTATTAGAAGAAACTGATGCTGGATGTTTGTTATTGACGGAGATCCATTGAGTCTCTGAAGAAAAATTGAAGAATTGAAGATTTCTGGCAGATGACGGATGAACACTGATGAACGGATGAACATCCATGGCGGAATTTCTCGAATTTCTGGAAACGTAGCTTGGAGAACGATGAAGATTCGTACAAATATTTGAAGGTTTTCTGGAAAACTGGACAAGATCTTCAAGGAGATGATGGACGCCGTTGAAGATTCTTGAAATAATGGATGAACACGGTTGAGGTTGTTACGAGTCTTGAAGATGAACATTGATGAAGATCCAGATCTAGATCGTTGACAAACAGAGGAAGAGATTCTGTGAAGTTGTGGAGGATTTCTGGATCGTTCTTGGAGGTGAGCGATGAACACGCTTGATGTTCTTGATCTGGATGTGGCGAAAACGATGAATATGGGGAAGAACGTTGAATCTGGGATGAGGTTCTTGAGTGTTTCTGGGGATTTCTGATGAGAAACTGGAGGAAGATGATGAAGTTCATGCGCGATCTGGAGAACTTGCGAAGAACTCGATGATGTTCTTGAGGATCTGTGGAAGTTGATCGGAGAATGATGAATGCAGGATGAAGATGACGAAATTGATGAAGTTTTGGGAGGATTGGTGAGTTCCGGTGACGGTTACCGGTGGAAAACGCAGTTTCCGGCGACGGTTAGGGTGGCTCCGGCGGCGGTTGCATGGTCGGCCGGTGAAGGGAGATGGTGAAGCCAGTGAGCGACACGTGGGGGACAAATGGCGTGCATGCGGAGAGAGAGAGAGAGAGAGAGACAAGTGGCTGGTGATGTGTCAAGTTGTGGTGAAGTGGAAGAGTGTGGACGTGTGGCAGGCTCTTATATTGCCAAGTGGCAGCGGACTGTCCTCCAAAGCTGACATATGGCCCACAAAGTTGACTGAAATGGACTGCACTTAATTACCCTATTAAGCTAAACGAAAATGACTTAAAGATTTAATTAATGTTGATTAACTACCCTATTAATCCTAATTAAAACTAATGATCATTAAAAATCTATTAAATTCTGATATTAAGACTAAAGACTAAATTAATTGCAACTAAAACTCAATTAATTCCTAATCAAAATAAACCCAATATATTCTAAATAATATTCCACAAAACTCTAAAAATAGGGAAAAACTACTTAAACCTATTAAATTCTATTAAAAAAACTATTTAATATCTAGAAACAAAAATCTATTTAAAACTATTTAAAAAGAATTATCTATTAATATCTAAAAACAATTAACATATAAAATCTATTTAAAAATTCTAGAGAAACAATTAAAATTCATTAATATCCATTTAAAAAATTCTAGGAAATAAAGGGAAAAATCTAAAAAATGCGAGGAAGCCGATTAAATCGATTAGAAAACAGATACGCGAATATAGCGAAATAAGCGGTAAAAACCGGACACCGAAATGTTCTCAAAAATAACAGCGAGAGCTGAAAACACCGGGCTAAGAGAGGCTGTAATCCCGATAAAATCAGTCTGACTGCAAAAATGCGAGGTATGCGGTATGAAAATGCATAATGCAAAATGAGTCGAAACATAAGCCAAATGTGATCATTGGTTGGTCAAATTTTGGGGTGCAACAGTTAGCCTGCTTGCTTTGCTCGCACCAGCTAGCTACGAAATCTGCACTCAGACGAGATTCTCTTTGATGGCATCTTGCCTGGCCCTTTAGGCTTGACAGGTTGTTGGATTTGAGGGTTGCCGACTCTGGGAACCTATCATTTGGGATTCGGCTAAGTGGGGCCTCTTCAAAGGACGATGATGCCACACCTTCTGGGTATCGTATCATCGCTCTTGAAAGTATGTGACGCTGATGACTGCATAGGATGTCGTACCTCGTCTGCGAGTTAAGTACATACCTGTGAGGGGTAGGTGGGTCTTTTTGCAGGAAAACTCTGGCCTCAGAATATCTAGTTTGTCTCTGTCAGTGAGAATTGGTTGTGAGGGTTTTTTTGTGGTTGGTTTGGTTTGAGGAGAAGATCTGATGGTTTTTAAGCTGCAGTACAGCATAAACAGTTCTTCATCATTGTACTTGATCCCCTATTGCATATGCATTTGCATTTTCATGTTTTCATTTTATTAACGTGTATTTATGTTGCAGGTGTGCTTTTTTCCCCTCATATTCTAGTGTTCTTCTTGCCAGACATAGAGTCCATGAAGAGGACAGTTGCTTACAGGTTGCCTTTTCCAGATATCAGTTCCTTATTGCGGTTGGTTGCTCTAGTAGATCAGAGAGTGAGGGCTGAGTTTAGAGAGTCTTATGGGAAACTTCTCAGTTTGGTATGCAGACCTTCTGTGTTTGAGATGACTGGATTGTATACCTTGATGCAGTTTTACGAGCCTCAGTTGAGATGCTTCTTGTTCCCTGATTATATTTTGACCCCTACTTTGGAGGAGTATTCTAATATGCTAGGAGTTCCTGTATTAGATCAGATGCCTTTTATTCATGAGGATACTGAGCCTGAGTTGGCTAAGCTTGTTGAGATTGTCAGTTTAGATGCTTCTGAGTTCCCCGGAGGTCTGTTCAAGCTGAATGGATTTTATGGTTTTCATCTTTCTTGCTTGGTTGAGAAGGCTACGCAGTGTGCGAAGGATGGATGTTGGATTGTCTTCAATGTTATTCTGGCTGTTTGCATTTATGGGATTATCTTGTTCCCCAACTTGCCTGATTTTGTTGACTCAGACGCTTTCTTTATTCTTGCTTCGAAGAATCTGGTGCCTACTCTCTTGGGTGACGTTTATCATTCTATTCACTATAAGAATCAGAAGCGTTGGGGAAAGAATGTTTCTTGCTGTGTACCTCTTCTATCCAGGTGGTTTCAGGGACATCTTCCTAAGAAGGGACCTTTTGTTGATACTGCTGGTACTTTAGATTGGTCTTCCCGATTGATGGGATTGTGTGCTGAGAACATTGTTTGGTTTGATCGGAACCTGCTTGGAGTGAATATTATATATAGTTGCAGTGGCTTTCCGAACGTTCCTTTTATTGGACGGAAAGGTTGTATTAACTATAACCCTTCTCTGCTTGTGAGACAATTTGGCTATGCTTTGAGGGATTCTCCGGTTGAGGACGAGATACAGGAACCTCTGTATCTCACGGGTTTATTAGATGGAGATGTTTTGGTCAGATTGAGGCATGCTTAGGGTAATGTTCACAGAAGAGGAAAGACATTGCTTGGTAAGAGTGACAGTCGAGCTTATAATCCTTATCGGCTCTGGATCCATGAAAGAGTTGAAAAGTCTTTGATGTCGTATCCTGCTGTAGAGCCTTTGTATCTTCCGGTGATTGAGGAACCTACTTCAGTAGAGATTGAGAAGTATAACAAGTTGCTGGCTGAAAAGGAAGAATTGCAAAGAACGAATGAAGAGTTAGAGAAAGAGATTTTCCAACTTCGGCATGAGAAGAGTGAGGCAACCTTCACTTTGAAGAAGCTGACTGAGATGATCACTAGGTTGGGTTCAGATTTGACTGAAGAGACTAGCAGGAGAGAGAAGGTGGGAGTAGCCTTGAATGGTGTTAGTAGTGTGCTTGCTACTAAGAAAGAGCTTCTGAACAAGGCTTATTCTCGACTTTCCAAATGGGAATTTTTGTGGAATGCCACGCTTACTAGCCGGAAGGAGCGTGAAGATGAGTTGAAGCTGCAGATTACCCGGTTAGAGGAGCAGCTCAGCGCTAAGGATGCGAAGATTGCTGAAGAGGCATCTCTTAGACGTGACGCTGAGTTTAGAGTGAGCAACATGGTCAAAGAAATAAGGGGTTGTGAACTGAAGGTTGGCTTCAAGAGATGCAGGCTTGATGAGTGTTTTGGCAAGGGAGCCTGTGTAGAGGATGCAAAGAAACTGAGATCCACTGTTAGGCGACATGCATTACTGATACAGGAACTACTCTCCAGACCAGGTCATCCGGAGACGTCGAGGTTATTGGGATATGTCCGGGCGCGCAATCCGTCCTGATTTATCTTTGTTTTTCTCTTGTAGTATGTTATTCGTGCTTGTATTTTGACCATCGCCAGGCTTGTTGGCCGAGGTCTTTTCAGTTGTATTTGGTTTTACCTTTGTACTCTGCCTCTTGGCATTTGTTTATGTATGAAGTTTCTGATTCTGCGCTTGCTTACTTGGGACTCCATTGTCGTTATGGCTTATTCTCCGGAACTAGAATCGGGGGGAGGGGGGGAAATTAACCTGTTCCATATTTACATGTGTGCATTTGCATCTTCATATTGCATGGCAGGTACTTTTTTGAGCTCGAATCTTATCTCCTGCGTCTTTCAGGTTGTTTCAAGATTGACGAATAGAGAACTCACTTGTACGCTACAAGAAGCAATTGCAAGAAGATCATGGATCAGGTACAAGTTGAGATGCAAGAGATCCGGGATAGGTTGGCCCAATTCATGCAGGCTATGGAGGCTGTGGCCAAAGGCCAGGAACATCTTCAAACTCTGGTGCAACCGCTACTGGCGCGAGCGGCTGGTAATACTAAATATAACTCTTTTCGTGTTGAGACCCCTCGCAGGGAGGAAGTGATACCAAATGCTGGTGAGACTGGTACCGGCAATTGCAACGGCAATGCGGGTAACAGAAATGCTGATAATGGCAATAGGAACGTGGAAACCAACTGGAATGTTGGTATCAATACTGGTTTCGGTGACAACAATCAGGGTTTTGGCTTTGGTAATCAGGATGGCAATGATGGCTTTAATAATCAGGGCTTCGGCAACGGAGTGTTTGGTGATAACAATCAAGGTTATGGTAATAATGGCTACGGCAATGCTGGGTTTGGCAATGTGAATACCAATGGTGCTGGGATGGGTGCCTACAATACTGGCTTTGGGACAGCGGCTGCTAATCAAGAGCTCGGTAATCTGAGGTATGACCCCAGGTTTTTCCAAAATGGTCATGGTCATGGTCGTAATGCTGCTTATGACGGGTATGGTAATGAGGGTTCGTGCTGGGACAGAGATCGTCAGGAAGATACCTTTTCTGGGCAAGGCATGGGTTATGAAAGGCCTACTAATAATGATCGGAGGATTAAAATGCTGGAGGAACAGATAAGAGGTATAGCCAATCAAAATTCTGCAGGTCTGGACATGGCTACCATGGGGTTGGTTCTTGGGCTGAGGGTGCCATTGAAGTTCAAAGCTCCCACTTTCGATAAATATAAAGGGAATACATGCCCCCGGGTTCATGTGCACTCATATTACCGGAGGATGTCTGCTTACTCTGATGATGAGAAAATGCTTATGCATTTTTTCCAAGATAGTTTGTCGGGACCATCGCTGGAATGGTACATGGGACTAGAGCCTGCACAGATCAGAAGTTGGAAAGAATTGGCTGATGCTTTCATCAGACACTATCAATACAATAGTGACCTCGCGCCAAATAGGGTCCAGCTTCAAAGTCTTTCACAAAAGAATGGGGAGAGTTTCAAGGAGTATGCCCAGCGTTGGCGTGATCTGGCGGCAAGGGTCCAACCACCTATGGTTGAAAGGGAATTGATTGATATTTTTGTTGGAACATTCTCTAGGATGTATTATGATAAATTGCTCAATTTCTCGATGGGTAGTTTCTCTGACATGATACTCATGGGAGAACGGATTGAAAATGGCATTAAAATTGGTAAGATTCAAGCCGGTGAATCGACCTCAGCTGGAGGTGCAAAAAAGGTCTTTGGTGGTAGAAGACAAGGAGACGCCAGTGCAGTGTATGGTGGTCGAGGACGAGGTAAAGGTAGGAATCAGTTTATTCAACAACAAGTTGCTAGTGTGACGATCCCTATACCACAACAACGACAACAACAACAGCAGCAACAACAAAGGCATAATCCTGCTCAGAGAAGGATTCAGAACGGGAAGCCAAAGAGGGTATTTGATACACCTCCGTCAACGTATGCAGAACTGCTTCAAACGCTGTTAAGTTTGAATCTAGTTGAAAAGAGAATGTTGGACCCGCCCACAGGAGCGCTTCCTTATGGGTATGATGCTAGTAAGCATTGTGAATTTCATTATGGCGCACCCAGATATGATATCGAGAATTGTCATGCTTTTAAACACAAAGTCCAAGATTTGATTGATAGTAAAGTCATTAACTTCAGTCATGATGGTCCCAATATTGTACAGCAACCAATGCCGAATCATGGAGAGAATGCTATTCTGACAGAAGAAGATTTGGATTTGGTTATGGACGTAAATGATCTGAAGACGCCTTTAAGCTATGTTAAAAGCAGATTGTTGAAAGGAGGGGTCTTCCCCGGATGTGATGAGTACTGTTTGGATTGTTGGACCCGACCAGAGGGCTGTATTGATTTGAAGAAAGGTATTCAGGCCATGATTGACGAGGGAACTTTACAATTGGACCACACTGCTGTTGAGAAACCTGGTGAGGTAAGATTTGAAAAGCAGGGAGAGGTCGCAACAATTACAATTCCACGAAAGACTATTACGATATCAGCGCCCGCCAAGCGGCCAACTATCACGATAACAAAAGCAGGGCCCATTCCTTATGAAAGTACGAAAGCCATTATGTGGAATTATGGGTTGGAAGCTTTTTGTAATGGGGAAAAGATTAATGTGGATAGCCAGCCGACAGGGGCAGTGGGCAATCTTGTTGGAGCGGGAGGTATAACCCGCAGTGGTAGAATTTTCACTTCACCTGAAATCGAGGCTGAGAGGATTGCTAAAGGCAAAGCCAAAGTGAATGAAGGAGGACCTTCCCAGGTGAAATAGAAAGAAACATCGATCAAGGATGTAGAAGAGTTTATGAGGTTAATTCGCAAAAGCGACTATAAGATTGTGGAGCACTTGCAGCAGACGCCCTCCAAAATTTCAATACTATCTTTGTTGCTTTGTTCCGAGGCTCATCGGAATGCCTTGTTGAAAATCTTGGACACATATTTTGTACCTCAGGAAGTAACTGTTAATCAGCTTGAGGGGGTACTGGCGCATGTGAATGCCGGACACAGCCTGGGATTTACTGACTTTGATTTGACGCCTAGAGGTCGGGATCATAATATGGCTTTGCACATTTCAGTGGAATGCCGGGGCACTGTTATGTCGCACGTTCTTGTAGACACCGGATCATCTTTGAATGTGTTGCCTAATAAGGCTATGATGAAGCTAGATACCTGAGGAATCATATGCATGCCAAGTGACTTAGTCGTGAGGGCTTTTGATGGGACCAGAAGGTCGGTGTTTTGGTCCATAACATTGCCACTCAAGGTCGGGCCAGAAGTGTTTGACACTGTGTTCTACATCATGGACATACATCCAGCTTACAACTGTTTACTTGGGCGACCATGGATACATTCTGCAGGGGCCGTCACGTCCATGCTGCATCAGAAGCTTAAATACATGGTTGGTGACAGTGTTGTTACTATTTGCAGAGAGGGGGACATTCTGGTTAGTCATCTTTCGTCATTCAAGTACGTCGAAGTGGATGGGGAGATCCACGAGACGCCATGCCAAGCCTTTGAAGGGTTGCAGATCAATGACAAGTCTCATGTCTCCAGTAAAGGGCCAGAGGTGGCCATGTCTTCGTACAAAGACGCTCAGGCAGTGGTTCAGGCTGGAGCGACTAAAGGATGGGGCCAAGTCCTGGAAATTCCTGTCAAGATGGACAAGTTTGGGTTGGGGTATCGCCCGACATCGTCATCTTCCACATCAGGCGTGCCAAAGTTCAAAGGGCCAGTAGTGATCACTCCAGGTGGAGTCTGTTATGAAACGATTAATGTTGTTTCCGATGTTGAAGACGGAGATAGTGACTGCGATATGGACTCGTGGATCAAGCCCGACGTGCCAGGATAGAGCCTATGCAACTGGTCTATCCAGGAACTTGTCCAAGTGACTACAAAACAGTAATGATTTGTTTTCTCGATTATTGTATAATCCTGTGTCCTACCTGGGGCATAGTGATTCTGTTTTCAGGACTACTTGCTTATGTGTGTACTTTGTTTAATCATTAATAAAGGCGTTTTTCTCATGCAAATTTTGTGATCTTTGTTTTTCCTGTTTTTGCTTTAACAATAAAATGACAACGTGGTTATGTGTTTTATTTGCGTTATTTGAAGCATTTAACCATTCTCATTGCAGGATTCACATTTTAGACGACACCGATCACGAACTTCCTATGACTCGCTTCGACTTCGAGCATCCGATATTTCAAGCAGAAGAAGAGATTGTTGAGGATAATGACTTATCAGAAGAGCTGACTCAAATTTTGAAACAAGAAGAGAGAATCATTCTGCCTCATCAGGAGGAAATTGAAATTATCAACATGGGGTCCGACGAGGTTGTCAGGAATATCCGGATAGGGGCTGCACTGCAAAGTGATATCAAGCAAAGTTTGATCGAGATGCTTCGAGAGTATAGTGATATCTTTGCTTGGTCTTACGAAGACATGCCTGGGTTGGATACTGATATGGTGGTTCACCGTTTGCCATTGCGTGAGGAATGTCCGCCGGTTAAGCAAAAACTCAGAAGAACTAGACCAGATATGGCCGTGAAAATTAAAGAGGAAGTTCAGAAACAGTGGGACGCCAGTTTTTTGGCTGTTACAACTTATCCCTCATGGGTCGCCAATATAGTACCTGTACCAAAGAAGGATGGTAAGGTGCGGATGTGCGTGGACTATCGAGATTTGAATAGGGCGAGCCCAAAAGACGACTTTCTGCTTCCTCATATTGATGTGCTGGTCGACAACACCGCTCAATTCTCCGTGTTTTCCTTCATGGACGGCTTTTCGGGCTATACTTAGATAAAGATGGCGCCGGAGGATATGGAGGAAACAACTTTTATTACCCCGTGGGGAACGTTCTGCTACAAAGTGATGCCCTTTGGTTTGAAGAACGTCGGGTGTCATACCCCAAATTTGTCCTACCTTTTTTTCAAATTTTTTATTTGCCCGATTTTGTTTTTAATTTACCTCGCTTATACAGCGTAGCGTATTTTTCAGCAAAAACGAGCATTTTTACCTTTTAGCCCAATAAGAGCATGCCACGTAGCATCTTTTTATTTGTTATTATTTTTTATTTCTTATATATATATATAATATATATATATATATATATATATATATATATATATATATATATATATATATATATATATATATATATATATATATTATATATATATATATATATATATATATATATATATATATATATATATATATATATATATATATATATATATATATATATATATATATATATATATATATATATATATATATATATATATATATATATATATATATATATATATATATATATATATATATATATATATATATATATATATATATATATATGTATATATATATATATATATTATATATATAGTATATATATATATATATATATATATATATATATATATATATATATATATATATA
>OZ012740.1:200641489-200676489 GCA_963859935.3 Lathyrus sativus | reverse complement strand
TGGAAAGTTGAGTTTCAGGTTGGAAATGGTGTTCAATTTAGTGATACTGCTAAGGTTTCTAGATCCCTTCGACGAAGACCATGGATTAACCATGGAAAGTGTGAGAACGGTTCCGATGAAGACTTTGATTCTGAGCGGCATGATCAAAATTTCTCCTCGACACCATGTCTTCCCAAAGGAGTAGTTAGAGGATGTCCAGATTGCCGTAATTGCCAAAAGGTCATTGCCAGATGGAAACCAAAAGATGCTCATAAGCCAAATCTCGAGGATGCTCCTGTTTTCTACCCCACCGAAGAGGAATTTCAAGATACTTTGAAATACATATCAAGTATTCGCTCAAGAGCTGAACAATATGGAATTTGTCGTATTGCTCCCCCGCGTTCATGGAAACCCCCTTGTCCTCTCAAGAAAAAAATATATATGGGAGGGTTCTAAATTTGCTACCCGTGTTCAGAGAATCGACAAACTTCAGAATCGTAATTCGGAGCTTGGCTTTGATTACTTGAGAGATAATCTAGCTGGAAATAGCGAACAACTTGTGATGAGATGGACAAAGCCATTTCATTTTGCTATTGTTGATGAGGTGGATTCAGTACTGATAGATGAGGGAAGAAATCCGCTGTTAATCAGTGGTTAGGCTAAACAAGATACGTAGGCACAAGGGCCCCAATCCTTGGCGAGCACCCTATCTAAAAACCACCCATTCCCCCCTATAGGAGAAACCTTAGAAGAAAACAAACAAGCATAGTTAACTTTACTCTCGAATCGATCAAGAGGTTCCCGTTGAGTACAACGGACGTAGAGGGTGCTAATACCTTCCCTCTGCGTAACCGACTCCTGAACCTAGAATATTGGTTGCGATGACCATGTTCTTATCTCCTTAAAGGTTTTATCGATATTTTCCTATTCCATTCTTGGAATGAATAAAGTTCGGTGGCGACTCTGTTTCGAACAGTATTTTCCGCGGCCATCGCGAGGATCGTATTTCTCCTATTGTTTATTACTTATTTTCTCTTTCTATCGTATGTTGTTTATTATATCTGCCTGCATCTGCCTGCTGGATTCGGGGATAGCATTGCAAGTAAAGCTCTACACCCGAGCTTTGGAAAAAGAAGAGAGAAAATATAGTTTAGAATTGGTAGTCGATTAGTGTTAGTCCCCAAGGACTCGCTTCTTGTGTGCCTAGCATGAAAGCTCCTCCAGAATAGACCTTTTCGTAGATCCTATCGTAACGCAGCTAGCCTGTTACACGATTTGATTCATGAAGGGTCCGTGACTCTGGGAACCACTCGTAGAACCAGTTTCTATATTGGTAGTCGTGTAATGTTAATCTCCGAGGACCCGCTCCTCGTGTGCCTAGCATGAGGACTCCACTCAGGAGAGACCCTATCGTACTCTCGTTATAATACAGCTAGCCTGTTGCGTGATGTTGATGCGATCGGTGTCCGTGATCCTGGGAACCGTATCCATCAACATAGAAGCTATCCCGTGAGTGGGTCTGTGGGTACAAAATCTAGAACGTACCTTGTATAGTCTACCGGTTAGGGCGCTTTGACCTGCTTATGTTTTCCTGGATCTTGTTTGTGCCTGCATTGCATCCGCATATCATTGCATCTGCATTTCATTTGCATTGCATTTCGTCTTCCAAAACCAGAAAGCTCATCCACCCTTTATCCATAATCCGCGGTTGATTTCCCGACACAAGTAATGAACTTGACTTAGTGCTGGAAGACCATGGAACACTTGAGACAGAATCAATTTGAGCTAAGAAAAGACGAGAACAACGCAGAAGGCAATATGAAACAGCTGCCAGAAGTTAGCCCAACTGTGAAGCAAGGAAGAAGAGCTCAGTTCCTCAATACTGGCAGTTTCCTTATCATTTTTGTGCATTTGTAGTTTCCTTTATGTTAAGTGCTACTTGCTTTTAAACATTGTTTCTTGTCAATGGTATTGTTAATGTGATGATTATGCATGCTTTTGATCAAATCCATTCGTATCCACTCATGTTTTCTCACTTATTGCCAAAATCACAAAAAAAAATCTCACTCCACTTCCTTCATCGCACTGCTATTTAGCAAAGATTTGAGGGAGGATGACGAAAACAAAATACCCATAATTGCTGATAGTATGCTTTTGGATAAAATCTCGCTAATGATGTACAGGCATTGTTTCGAACCCCCAAACACTGGAGAGATAAGGAGTTAGTCCCTAGTCAACCACTTCGAGCCTAGAAGTAGGAGTTTCCTTCGGATTGCTAAACCCTTACGCTTAACTTGGGGCAGGGTAATGTTCAGTTAACCTGATTACGCACTCAAATCACGAGGCAAAATCCAAAAGTCATGACGGTTCATCAATGACCAATGACTTGGCAGTCACAAATCCTTCCAAAAAAAAATCAAAAGCCTGCTAAGTCGAACACCTCAAAAGGAGACTTAGGAAAAAATCAAGGCAATCTCGATGGACTCGAAAAACAAGATCAGTCCAGGCAAAAGTTAGGGATCAAAAACAAAACCAAAAAGAGGTCCTCAAACCCTCAGCAAAAACAAAATAAGATGCAGTGGTCATCCAATCGAGAGGGTCACTGACATCCATCAAAACAAGGTGACTGCCATCTCGAGCGAACCTTAAACCGTCAAGGTAAAACATGTGCAGAATTAACTGAACGTAGGTATGGAGATCATTACGAAGAAGGGGTGGGTACAAATAATACTTTGAGCCTAATATCCTTTGTTTTCATAACCGTGAACTAGACCACGATACAACCCTCAAAAGACCTAATTGAGGCGGAGTTTTATTCTGAAAGCATAATTACAGCAAGGTTGCGTAAAATGACTCCTACATATTTGCTAATCTTATGCATTAGTGTCATATTCTTGCTTTATCTTTCACACCAATTAAATCAGCATTGTGTTTGGATTAACGGTCCAATCGTCACACATTTTCACATCATTCCCAATAAATGATATTTTCATAACTTGCATGAATGTCGCATTAAAATTACCATTTTTGAATAAACAATTTTAATGGCAAATTAGTAATTGGCATAATGGAAATTCTAACAAAGTGCAATCAAAGAGGAACTTGATCACTCATTGGTGTTGACCTGAATTAAGAATTTCTCCTAACCCTACGAATCTGGGGCAAGCCCTTCTGAGGTTTAAACCGGGGCAAACCACTACAAGGTCCAGACACTGGGGTAAATGGGTTCAAGCCATATCCTGGTATGATCATTGCCAAAGTTCTCATCCCAGAAGAAAGTTCATCAAACACCCGGTAGACTGGGGCAAACTGGTTGAACTTGGGGCAAACTAGCTGATGGTTGAGGTCAACAAGCGTCAAAGGCCTTGGGGCAGAGCAAAAGCACGACTAATATGCATTGGTTAAGTCGCTACGCTCGCGCAATCCAAACACATTGGTTAAGTCGCTACGCTCACGTAATCCATATGCATTGGTTAAATCGCTACGCTCGTACGATTAACACGCATTGGTTAAGTCGCTACGCTCGCACAGTCAAAATGTTTTGGATAAGTCGCTACGCTCAACGTTTGTAAGCTGTCATGATATATCAGCTAGAAGCTAGGTTCTTACCAGAACGAGTATACCACTTCTGCAAAGGATCCAACAAGGGGCAGGCTACCCAGAGTTTCGTCTGATTAAGGGAGAGTCCCTCCAACGCTCAATCGGCACAAGTCATGTCGCTTCAACGCTCATTCTGGAGCAGACTACTTCAGGAATAATTCGAAGCCAATTACCCCAAGGGTCAGTTAATCAAGGTCAAAACCCTTTCCTGACTAAAATTTGCAACAAACCATCTCGAGATCATCTCATGGTATATCTGCGTCCGAATTCCTTTCATGACTTGGAGTTTTGGAACAAACCATCTCGAGATTCGTCTCATGGTATGATTGCTTCCAATTTCTGTTCAAGGAAAATTCCTTCATAGACCCAAACTGGGGCAAGTTGAACAACATTGGGGCAGTTACTCAAGCAAGTTTATTCTCGTCAGCAAAAGTTGAGTGTCGGGGAATCATGCCATCGACCCACCAAATAACCTTAAAGAGCCTCTCTGTCATTGGGTTTCACCCCCACGGCCTGGACCTGATACCTGTCAGAGCTTTGTAACCGAAACAAATCCTTCAAAGTCCAGTTCTCGTCTGGCAAATCATTCTAAAGTCCAATCTTTTATTGGCAACCACAAAAAGCCACTCCAATTGGCACCTTCAATTCACCCCAAAAGTCCAGTCTTCATTGGCAACCACTAAAAGTCCACCCTCGTTGGCATCCTCAATAACCAAAGTCCAAACCATTTGGCAACTACCGAATCCAATCCCTGGTGATGTCCCCGACAGGATTTTATCCCCAGCATACCTGGTCGCTACATTATCATAAGCACGACATATAGCCTCATATCATAATTAACATATCATTTGCATTCGCATCGTGCACTTCCTAACAGTTGCATCTTAGTTGCATGCTTAGGCATCATAAAACATTTGCATTGCATAGCAATGTAGTAGGATCCAGGATCAATTCACAAGCATCTTGGTCAGTCCTCCGGTGAAGTTGGCAGTATGGCTCTGAAAAGAGTTGATACCCCACGAGTTCAGGGTGTTGCACCCTAAAATTTGCTCAACCTTATTCACTTGGTTTATGTCTCAATATCATTAGCATTTGCATATAGAGTCATGTACATAGCCTAACCATCTGCATAGCATAGGCATAGCAAGTCATCCAACAGGGGACCAATCATTATTCTCATCTCTATGAAACTATCAAGAGGTTATTATTCTAATTCAATCTCATTCAAGTCATCAGAAAGAATTTGAAAGCTATCAAGTCAAGGGATCAAGCAAGTGCATCCATCTCCTATCTGAGGGTATATGAGGATCAACAAAGAAATTGTGGGTTGTGGGCTGAGCATGGATAGCATCTGGACATCATGGGAGACTTAGAAAGTCATTTGGAGAAGGAGACAAGTCATTGGTGTGATCACAAGAATTGCAGTTGAAGGCAGTCAACTAGGGTTTCATCTGGGGTCAACTCTAGGTCAATTGACTGATTGAAAGGCATTAAGGGCTATTGGAGAGATGTGGGGTTCATCATTTGGCATGTAAAGAAGGATATGTTGTGGTGCTAAGAATAAATCAAGAGAAATCAAGGAGAAGAGGAGTTTCTAAATTAGGGTTTCTGTGTAAAATCCCCTAATTTAGGTCAAATTTCCAAGCAAGATAAGTCAAAATGCAAGCTTCAAATGGATCCTTGGCCAACATGAAACTTGTAGGGGATTTCAATACCTTTAATTTGAGTGGTGGAAGACATCAAGGAGATTTATAGAACTCAAGTTATGGTCCTTGCAAGTTACAGGTCATCTGAGGTATCTGAAATTTTGTCTGTGAAAGTGACTTGACTTCCAAGCTATTTTTACCCCTCAAGGAGATTTCAAATGAATTTATGGTCAACATAAGAGTTGTTCCCCATTGTCTTAGCTTTCTAGAATGGTATATTATGCCTTCATATGATTTGTGGAACTCTACTTATGGTCTTGGCAAGCAAAGGGTATTTTGGTCATCTGAGGATTACAGGTCATTTCAAGCCTATGCCCAAAACTCATACAAGTAAGCTTCAAATGGAAAACTTTACAACATCAAACTTGTTCCAAATGACATTTCGAGTCTAGAAAACTGACCATGAAAGATTGGAAAGATTCATAGCACAAGGTTTCAAATTTGGTGGATTTAATGAATAAAAATGACCTAAAAAATGAGATTTTTCATATTTTGGCCAAATGAGGTGAAATTATAGGTCATTTTGATTGGAAAAATCATTTTGAAAACATTGGCTAAAGTGGAATTTTGAGTTTAGTTCAAGTTTTGAAAGTTACACATGGTTACTTATAATGGAAGGTACATAAGCCAAATCCAAGGGAAATCATACATGGGAAGTTTCTCCAAGCTTCTAGGAGTTTCTAACCTCACCTATATATTGATATGAGTAACTCCATGCCATGGTTGGTGCTTCATATTGTTCATAAACACAAGTTTCACACACTTTTTCCAATTTGCAAAATCAACTCAAACTCTCTCAAATTCACATCAATTCTCACAATCCTTGATCTGATCATCATCATCATCATCCAAGGATCATAATTCACACAATCATTTGGTAAATTGAAGGAGGATTCGAGCTGTGCATGTTCACCATTCAAAGTGCAAGAATTTTGGAATTGGGAGATTCAAAGCCTTGGAGCACGATTCATTGCATACAAAACTCATCACCAAGTTCCTTGATCATTTTCCACTCATTTCCAGCCTTGGATCAAGAAGATTTAGCACCTGTTTTCATCAATTGCACCAGGTATGTTGCTCATTCGATTTGCATGTTTTAGGTAGAATTACTAGGTTTTGTTAGCATAGAAATGGTAAGATAGGATAGATGACTGAGTTTGGTGAGTTTGGAGAGTTTCCATGGAGTTTGATCATGGAGTGCAAGAACTGTTAGGGTTTGTATCTCTTGGAATATGGCACGAAAATCTTAGGTGAATAGCTTGATTTGATCAGCATAAGACATAGATAATGTTAGGATATAATTGAACAAGGTTTGGAAGATTTGATACCAGGTGAAAATGGTGGATTCCAACTGTTATGTGTATCGGGTTCCATTGTTGCTTGAGTTTTAGGGAGAACTATGGGCATGGCTGTGTAGAGGGGAGGATTTAGAGCAACTTTGCTCTTTGTATCGAGTGAATTCATGGAGAATGGAGAGAGAACAAGGAGATGGAAGATGCGTGCATGGGACTGTTTTTTCAGAAACCCTAGAGGACACTTGGGGACGATGATGGACAACCGTCGGATTTGTTATTTGACCTTGACTGAAGATCTAATCGTGTGGCTGTCATTTAAATGGAAAACGGAGGGAGAGACCAAAGTGAAACGCAGCGTTTCACTTAAACGCGCGTCTGGGCTGGGTCCAACATTTCTATCCCCACCCCCTGCTTGATAAGCCCAATGAATTACACTTGATTATGTTGCTATTCACACCGAGGATTTAACCTTTTTCTTTGGTTTTTTTAATTCAATTTCTGAAGCGCGCTGGGCCTAGTACTTTTGTTATTCGCACCCCACTTCCATGGCCCATCTGAGATTTGAACTGGGCGAGCTTACTTCTGACACCCCCTCTCCCTTTTATTTCATATTTTGTGATTTTAATTCCTTTAATATTTTTAATGCCTTTAAAAAATCATATAAAATTGAAAATAGCTTAGTTTTAATTGGTTCTTTTTGCTATAGGTCCATAATTCTGTCTAGAAAAATACAAAATAATAAAATTGACATTTTATTTTGTTTTGATATTTTTATGCATTTTTCTTGTAAATAGCATTTTGTTAAGTTTAGTTTGATACTTAAATTTGATGATTTTAGTTTGAATAGATGCTTTAGTATTTTTAATTCATTCTTTTTAGGTTGTTTAGTTTAGAGCTTCAACTTGTATATAAGATTTAATTCACAATTTTAGAAATTAATTTTAGGAGATTTGTGTAGATGTGAACAACATGAACAAAACTAGGGTTTTGGTGATAATATAGGTGAATTGGTTCATTTCCCTTAGGAGTTAGAGATTGAATCTTTGGGGTATGGGACTATAGGGGTTAGGGGTAGTTATTAGATCCCTTAGAAAATATCAGGATTCCCCTACTGCTATTAGTATACTACTGTATTTGTTTGACTGGTGTGGTGTGCCCTCTCCGGGGATTATTGCTTGTTTGTGTGGGTATTGGGATTGCTTGGGGATTGGGAGAGCTGAAGACTTGTGATGATGAAGCCATTGGAGATCCAGATGCTGAAGACCAACTTCTAGAGTTGATGAGGAGATCCTTTGCTGGCAGCTGTTGAGGTATCTAGGGTTTAGGAGCTAGGCAGAGCTCTAGATTAGAAAGCTTGTTTCCCAAACATGGAATGCCTTGTCTGCATCCAACCTTTCTCTATGATTCAAAGTCTCTTTCAAATACCCACCTCCTTCCTTTGGAAGGATCAGTGAATGTATTTGAAAGATAGAACTTTTGAGAGAAAATTGTCTATATAATGTTAACAGTTAATGAACCACCCTTGGTAGGTAATTGACTGTCTAACATTCATTCACTTCATCTTGTTGATTGATGTTCATCCTGGAGATTGAGACTGGAAGAAAAGCCATTGCAGATGGAAGATTGATGATCAAGACCTTGCTGGAAGGCTGTGGAGATGGAGATTGATGCTTGTAGCTGATTGGAGATGACTTGAAGACAGATATTGATGCAGAGCTGCTGTGGCTGTTTATTTTTGCTGTTCATTTCTGATGTATTGATTGGTTTTCTGGACTGTATTGTTTGATGTTTAACCTGTTGGGTTGAAAGTGAATTCTGTTCACTTTTGCCTATTGTTTTCTAGGTTCGAGGTTGAGTGGGACTCCCTTGCCTCGCTTGTATTGCTGCATTCATGCATTTTACTGCTTTACTGTATAAATCTGATGTTGTTTCTGTTTCCGTCTATTCCCTTAGGATCTCTGTTTCTCTCTGCGCAAGAGAGGAGCATGATAGACATTAGGTCTTAACCCATGCATGATAACATTAGGGTAGTTTGATTCCCTTCGCAACCGTAGGTTAGAGTTCTGTCTCTTTCTTTCTCAAAACAAACAGAAAAATACAATAAAATTTCAAACACAATAAAAGACACTTCTTCCGTAAAAGAATGTGAACTCATCAAAACGTCATTTTTGTCCGCTTGGACTGTTAATCAGAAAAACCCTTTTTCAGAAGGAATAAAAACAATCAAGACCGACCGGTGTCGTACGTGTCCCGAACTACGTTTGCTCTGATCTTTCATGCTGTATGAAAGTACGTAGGCATAGGATGCGATATCCTAGCGAGCAACCTTCCCCTCCTTTCCCGTAGGTAGGCGAACTACGTTGACTCTGATTTCTCGTTCCAGACGGGAATACGTAGGCATAAAGTGCGATACTTTGTCGAGTCATTTTATTTTCTTTTTAACCCTTAACCCTTAGTTTAGATAGAGTAACAATCCATACCCGAAAACAAGCGTGGATCCCGTCGAGTACGACGGACGTGAGGGGTGCTAATACCTTCCCCTTGCGTAACCGACTCCCGAATCCAGGTTTTGGTTGCGATGACCATACCTTTCCCGTGTTGTGCGAGGTTTACTCTGAGCGTTTCCTTTCCCTCCCGTGGGATAAATAACGCACGGTGGCGACTCTTCTGTTCAGCCGGCGCCGATTTTCGCAGTAGCGACAGCTGACGACTCTGCTGGGGGTCAAACGTCCCCTGGCTGCTAAGGACTGCGATAGTTCTTAACGCATGGTGAGTATCTGTCTTATGCATTTGTGAAGAGCCAGATCCGAGCGAAGGTCCAGAACCAGGTCTTTGGTGGAGGATGATGTTTGATGGTTCCTCGAATTTCAATGGGCATGGTATAGGCGCCGTTTTGATGAACCCAAAGGGTGGATTCACTCCATTTACAGCAAGGTTGGACTTTGAGTGTACTAATAATGTCGCAGAATATGAAGCATGTATTCTTGGCCTCGAAGCAGCAATTCACCTCCGAATCAAACTTCTTAAAGTAGGTGGTGACTCAGCCTTGGTTATTTACCAGGTACAAGGCAAATGGGAAACGAAGAATGAGAAGTTAATCCCTTATAAGGACTACATTGTTGAGCTGATCAAGTATTTCGACGAGATAGAGTTCGAGCATGTTCCTAGATCCGAGAATCACGTTGCTGATGCTTTAGCCATGTTAGCATCCATGTGGAAGGTTAAATTCGTTAATGAAGCACCTCTTATCCATATTGAGCGCAAAGTTGAGCCCGCTTATTGTCAAGTGGTCGAAGAAGTTGAGGTGGATGAAAAGCCTTGGTTTCATGATATCAAGAACTATCTCGTCAAGCAAGAGTATCCCGATGGTGCTACTGGTCTGGACAAGAAAACATTGAGAAGACTGGCAACCAAATTCTTTATCAGTAATGGTGTGTTATACAAGAGAAATCATGACATGGTTCTGCTCAGATGTGTTGATAAAAGGGAAGCGGACATGTTACTGCAGGAAATTCATGAGGGGACCTTCGGAACTCATGCCAATGGTTATGCTATGTCCAAGAAGATGTTAAGGGTTGGGTATTATTGGTTAACCATGGAAGCTGACTGCATCCAATACGCTAGAAAATGCCATAAGTGCCAAATTTATGCTGATAAAATGCATGTACCTCCATCACCGTTGAATGTTTTGTCTTCACCATGGTCGTTCTCTATGTGGGGCATTGACATGATTGGGGCAATCGAGCCGAAGGCTTCTAATGGTCATCGTTTTATCCTTGTTGCTATTGATTATTTCACCAAGTGGGTAGAGGCTGCCTCCTACACCAACGTGACCAAGCAAGTGGTCGCCCGCTTCATCAGGAAAGAAATCATCTGCCGTTATGGAATCCCAAGCCGGATAATAACTGACAATGGCACCAATCTGAATAACAAGACTATGAAAGAGCTGTGTGACAATTTCAAGATCACTCATCACAATTCTTCTCCGTACCGTCCTAAGATGAACGGGGCCGTTGAAGCTGCGAATAAGAATATCAAGAAAATCCTGCAAAAGATGGTTGTGACTTATAAAGATTGGCATGAGATGTTACCGTTTGCTTTGCATGGATACAGAACCTCAGTGAGAACTTCGACAGGGGAAACACCTTTCTCATTGGTGTATGGAATGGACGCCGTGCTCCCCATCGAAGTAGAGATACCTTCTTTAAGAGTGTTGATGGAAGCTGAACTTGAGGAAGCTGAGTGGGTTCAAGACAGACTGGATCAGTTGAATCTCATTGACGAGAAGCGCTTGACAGCCATGTGCCATGGGCAATTATATCAGAAACGGATGAAAAGAGCGTTTGATAAGAGGATTCGTATCCGTGAGTTCCGTCAAGGAGAGCTCGTACTCAAAAAGATCTTGCCAGTGCATAAAGATATGCGTGGAAAGTGGATGCCCAATTATGAAGGCCCATTTGTTGTAAAGACCGTTTTCTCCGGAGGGTCTCTGATACTTACAACAATGGACGGTGAAGAACTAGCACATCCCTTGAATTCTGATGCAGTCCGAAAATATTATGCCTAAAAACCCGCTAAGTCGAAAACCTGCAAAAGGCGACTTAGGCAAAAGTAAGGGTTGAAAAAAAAAAAAGAAATAATAATAAAAAGCTCGCTAAGTTGAAAACCCGAAAGGGCGGCTTAGGCAAAAAGGAGCGTCTCGGTGGATTGAAAACCCGAGAGGGCGGTCCAGGCAAAAGTTAGGGACAAAGGCATTTCATTGCATCAGAGAACACTGATCATCGCGAACACACTTTCCGCATGAGAGCCATGTTTCAGTTTCTTTCATCCTTGCCCAAAGCAAGATTCTGGATTAGTCTTAGTTATTAGTGTCAGTAGGTGTCATTGGATTCAATGTAACCTTTTCTCATGTTGCCAATTTCAAAACATAATCATCTGTGGAGCTATGCCTTCAGCGAGCTGCCACCCTTTAATAAAAGATACCATTTTGTTACTTACATTCCTTGGTGCATTGCTCTTTGTTTTCTATTGTTATGCAAAATGCGTTTATTCTTAAAATTTGAAAATGAAAGGTGCATTGTAGATTTTTCAAAACTGTTCTTCAAAAAAACGAAATTGAAATATAAGAAATTACTTTGACTAGTGGAAATTTCGGAAAGATCTCTTCACTCCCTGGAAATATCATTATTGCAGAAACACTTTCAAATCATTGCTCTAACACAGTCCCCAGCGAGACTATAAGCTGACAACCTTTTCTTGGGTAACTCGAAAGCGTCCTTCAGGTTTTCCTCTCCCCATGAGAAGACGTGATACTGTGCACCCAAGCAATTTACTTTCTCCCCAGAGAATTCAGAATTTTGAAACCAGATTTGGTCCTACCATTCCCTCCCATGATTGACGTATTGGTTGCAGAGAATGCAGGGTATCCCCGTCGAGATGTTTATTCCGTCTCTTGTCCCGCCTCTAGTCTGTTCGTCAGTATACGCAAGGGCATAAGCATCACATGCATATTCATTACATATTCATTACATATTCATTACGTACTCATTTCATAACATCCTGCATAATTAACTGCATAGACATTAACATACATTCACATTCACGTATTCGTTAACATATGCGTTAGCATTCACAGGTTCATTGTGTCTCTTCATCGTTAAGTGTTACCGCCAAGTAACTGGGTTCGTCCATTCTCTCCAAATAAATTGTCAGCCCTAAGCATAAAATACATATGTGCTTCCAAGTTTCCCTACGGAGCTCGATCCTCGTGGATGACGGTTACTTCAGCTATCTTTCCTCGCCAGGATAAGATATCTACCCTTCGAGTTCATTCCCTCGATGGAGTCTTGATTGCCAGTTTTCTTTCTAGCTCGATCCTAGATTGAATCTCAGTCTTGTCGGTCGTCGAGCCCAACCGGACGTGCATTTATTTTGCACCATCTAAAGATTTTCACCATACCATGGCAGATACGCGACTGTTTTCGCCCGAGAAGTTTATCACTGTACCCGAACGTGCATTTATTTTGCACTATCTTTCAAGAAAATCAACTACAATCCTTTACAGATACATGCCAGTTCATGGCTGGATAATTTATTATTACAATCCTACATCTTACAGCATCGATATACAACATTTCTCACCTAAGAAGCCGATCCTATCTTCGTTATGACTCGCAGCAAATGGCCATCTCCATGGAGCAGTTGGGCTTCCATTTACCTGTCATCTGGAAGTATGGGGGGTTTTGAGCCAAATCGTATTCAGGAGAGCACGATCTTGAAGTACGGGGAGGTTTGAGCGGAATCATATTCAGGAGAGCACGATTCTGAATTATGAAGAAGTTCATTTACCCTTTAGTAAAAGAAGAAACCAAATCGTATTCAGGAGAGCACGGTCTTGAAGAACGGGGAGGTTTGAGCCGAATCATATTCAGGAGAGCACGATTCTGAAGTATGAGGAAGTTCAGTTCATCCTTTTCATATTCAGGAGAGCACGATTCTGAAGTATGAAGAATTTCATTTACAAGAAAGAGCCGAATCATATTCAGGAGAGCACGATTCTGAGGTATGAGGAAGTTCAATTAGCCCTTTTCATATTCAGGAGAGCACGATTCTGAAGTATGAGGAAGTTCAGTTAGCCCTTTTCATATTCAGGAGAGCACGATTCTGAAGTATGAAGATTTTCATTTACCCTTTAGCCGAATCATATTCAGGAGAGCACGATTCTGAAGTATGAGGAAGTTCAGTTTACCCTTTTCATGTTCAGGAGAGCACGGTCTTGAAGCATGAAGAAGTTTATTTATCCTTCAGTAAGAGAAGAATCAGAATCGTATTCCAGGCGCCGACCTTAAATGCGAGAAGATTTATTTATCAGATAAGCAGCAGCCTCTTTATTTGAGTGCTTATCCATTTTGGCACATAAGTCCCTTCCAACGATAAGTGACAATTCTCCCTCGAGAAGCTTATCGGGGCACTCCCCATTAAAGTCCATTTATTTTGGCATACATCCGGTCTTTACCCTGTATATTTGCTACGGAGTTCCGAAAAGTCTGTTTGATCCTGTCACGAGGGATAGTTTACAGAAGCTTGGATGTTATTCTTTGCTCAATGCTCCAGCATTCTGTAATCGATCTTGCAATCGTACGTGATCCAGTTTTATTTTTAGATTCCCAGTGGAGGCCGTCTCACAGGTGTCATCTCCATTTGAGAATCTCGTTCCCAAAATGACAATTGGTCGTGTTCGCACCAGTTGACCATCATTTTAGAATTCCCCAGGGTTGTACTGTGTCCCAGCGCGTCATTTTCCCTAGTGTGTTCTTCTCGTAGCGTCTGTCCCTGTGTCGTCGTATTCGTCAGCATTTTCGCATCCATCATTCCAGCATACGCATCATATCATATTCATGGCATCATCTGCATTAAGCTGTTCCCGCTTTGTCCATAGCATTGCATATCGTCGCATATAAGGGCAAAATTTTCAGTTATCTATATTTAAATCTCTCCACCACGATTCCTCGAGTCTCTGTCACTCAAATCGTCTGGTGTAGCCATTTAAATAGGGGCAACTGTAATACCCCAAAATTTACCCTTATATTTAGTCAGTCATTTCGCATAGCATCTCATATGTACATTTGCTAACCACTAACAAGTTATGGAGGTGTTTGTTTTGCAGATTTGGTTCCAGGGGTATTTTGGTCATTTTACGCAAATCCTGCTAATTCCTTGAAAACGGGCTGTTATTAAGTTCTGAGGCATTTGATACACTATCTTTGAGGCATTTACCTATCACCAGGTCAGATTATATCAAGGTGCCAATTCGACGTGGTCGTTATTAAAGTTTGTCGAGCACAACTGGATTTAAAACTTATTTTATTGCTTGTGGCTTATTTCCGGCACACCTCCGTTAATAAGGCACAGTTTTACTGGGGTATTATTGGATTGTTGCTCACAGTCTTTGGTCGATGGAATGCAATTACGGGCAAGGTTATCATTGATATTAAATCGGTGTTGATTACAGCGTACATCCGCGTTTGGGTTATAAAATGATTGGTTAGAATTTAAAGTTGGAATGCGATTTGAATTTAATCAAGTGCTGAGATTAAGACTACAAATGAACGAACAAGAATGTCGTTCGGGAAATGCTTATAGTTTATGACTATGTTAATGAGTTTAAACATTTGTGGATTTATTCACAAATGTTTATAACTAGAAATAAAGTAAGCAGGTCACGAATATAAAGGAAAGTCTGATATTTTATTTCATAAAAAGATCATCATACAAGAAGGAGGAGATTGTTTCACATTTTTGAATTACTGTACAAGGAATTACATTAATTCTAAAAGTTCTAGGTCCTAAGTCCTAAGAATTTCTAAATGTCCTTCATGATGTCCCTTGAGCTTCTCCGCAAAGTCTCCGATTCACCTGCACATCAAAATAGAACAAACAGATAGAAAAGAATGTTAGAGTTTGTTTTCGACACTCTCAGAACAGTGTCATCATCGAGTGCCGGGAGTGGCACAACCGAAGCTGCGTCCTACCCCCCGTTACCGATCCGCGCCGTTGGCGTCAGATCAGGTAACACCTGTTCTTATCGTTACGGGACATCCGAGAGATAGAAGTGATAAAAGAAGCGGGACTGATTCGTTTTGCCGCGATTGGATTTCCAAACTGATACGAGAGTAAGGCAACATGGTCAATTTGGACTCAGACCCGGATGCCGACAGGTCTAAATCACTCTGTGCTCTAAGTTTTTTTCCAACACCTGAAAAGCCACAAACGCATCAGTATCAGATTCAAAATTTGGAACTCAAAACCTAAACAATTCATGAGTAGTATCAATTCTGAACCATATAGGTGAGGTCATGAAGACCAAGTCCAAACAGAACACCAAATACAAACTAAACTGCATCAAAACAATGTATCAGAAGGCAAATTCATGCGCAAAAAGCCATAAGAAAACATCCTATAAATCTGTCGTAACAGAAAGCCCCCAACAGGGTCCAAAGAAAAGTGTAACAGCAGTTAATGCAAAAAGCAAGTTCAAACAGAACAAGAAGAATGAAGTACCCAAACAAGCTGTATCAAGCTGCATCAAAAATGTACCAAAGGTTGTCAGTTAGGGGTAGGCTTCAACCAATTCAGATGGCAAGTCACAAAAATGTGAAATAACTACACCAAGTTGCAGCACAAATCATAGCGCAGACAAAGGCTCATTCAGAGCATCATTGCCCCAACAAACAAGTCACCGAAACGTGAAGGATCAAACCATACTCACGAGTGAAACCGAACCAGTTCAGAATGCAAACAGCGCAAAATCATAGCACGACTTGTACCAGCAAGGACAAGCAAACATAAACATCTCAGTTCATGAAATAAACAAGTGCACAAACACATGGCTCAGTTCATCAACATCATAGCCCAAATCATCATCACCAATTCAATCAGAAGCAACAATATAATCAAAAGCCAGGATTGTAGTATCCTGTTCCAACGGTTCAGACAAATGTCATCATTACCGCGTACCCTTCTCAGCGGCAAAGACCAAGGCAAAGCGTCCATCCTGAAAGAAGAAGAAGAAAAGTAGGTGTTAATAATCAAGTTGAATGAAAACAGATCGCAATATCCAATCAGGTTTGGTCCCAAAACAGATCAAAACAAAATCTCATCAGAAAGGAACCAAAACGGTATCCAAGTTCCCCAAAGGCAATCCGTTCCACATCTGAAAAATAAGCATATCAGAGAAACCCAACTCGATCCAATCAAGGAAACGAAGAAACTGGATATCCACAAATCAAGACAAAGCCATTCAGTTATCAAAATCAAATGAAAACCCGGGCAAATCCATATCCGAGAATAGGGAATCCTGAAAAAGGAAAGTTCAGATCAGATAAGATCAAACATATCAGAAAAAAACGAAGTCTAATCTCACCAGAATCCCAATCAAATCTTTAAAGAGGAAACAAGATATATCAGTATCAGAATAATCCCATCAGGGTATCAGAAATTTGATCAAGAGTAAATCCAACAAGGCCCAAAAGAGAGTCAAGTCAGAAACTATAAAAGGGGAAAGGTATCACCTCGTATAAGGGCCTAAAAGAACGAGATCGCGAAAGCCCCAGAGGAACGGACAATCGCGAACAAACCCTAGGTGGCGCAAGAAGGAGGCGGCTGAGACTCAGAGGGACTGACACCCTCATCATCGTCTCCGTTCATCGACGAATAAACATCATAAAACCACGAGCGAAGCACCGACGAGGAGATCGCCTTCGCCGTTCACTACAAACGGCGGGCAATCAACTCTGAGCCTCAGTTCTGCACATCATCGGCCGTTTCACCATAAATGTGAGCTATGAGATAGTTTCCTCACCATATTCGTGTTTTATTTCAGGTTATGGAGGAGAATGAAGAGAATCGAGAGTGAATCGAGAGAGAAGAGGAAGATGTAAACGGCGCCGCTAGGACATTAGGGTTCTGGGAACCCTAAATGTTTCCTAATTACTAACCTACCGGGTTGGGTCCGGGTGTGATGACCGGCCCAACCCCCCCTTTATTATATTTTTTGTTTTGTTTTTTTTTAAAATTATTTTTTATGTTTTTAAATTGTTCTTTTAACATTTTAATTTTATAATTCAAAAAATCTATTTTTTAAAATAAATTTTTTTATGTAAATATTAAAAATAAATAAAAACTCTTTTTTTTTTATCAGAAAACTTTTCTTAAAAATATTACAAAATAAAACCTTTTTTAAAAAAAGTAAAACGTCTTTAAATTAAACCTTTTCTTTTTTGCAAGCTAATATTAAATTTTTTTAAATAAAACAATAATAAAATCTCAAATTTGCATCTTTTTTCTTCATTGTCTCGTAACTCATTCGATTGCCGCCTCACCCTGCCCACTAACGCCGTTTGTTCATTTTGCAGCTCATTACTTATTTCATCTTATTTTTCATTCAGAGTTCACTACTGTATTGTAACTGCTCCTCATATGTAACCCCGCGAATCTAATAATCGCGCTTTAAGTTTCTGCCTTTAAATTTCTGTTTGCATGGCTTTAACTTCTGTCTTATTTCCTGTTTGCATAACTCAATCACCTTACGTATTTATCAATATTCCAGTCACACTACACACATCCGAAGGTTAGGTCTAACTTTTGGTCGCCGCGCCAATAGTCCTCAACTTCAAACCCCTACAAACTACAAACCCTAATTTTCACAAATGCCTCGCCGCAGGCAAAATTACAATTTTACCCCTAGCATTAGGTCAAAGAGCCGCCGCGCTCATTTTAGGGTTTCCCGCCGTAGAATCCCTAATTTAACCCTAATTACAACTTAACAATTCAACGTAGATATTGGAGTTTCTACACTCCACGTAAGCGTGTCCTTAAGATGCGTTTATTCCCCTTGAGACCTTGACCACTGTCAAGAAGTTTCTAACCTCCCTATTGAGGGGAACTACGATTACTCTGATTCCATTCCCGTAAGGATACGTAGGCACAAGATGCGATGTCTTGCCGAGTAAACTTAGAATTAACCCCTTAGGTCTCCTTTCTCACTTTTAATCTTTGTACATATACCTTAAGCAAATAAATAAAGCAAAAATAGTAAACATCTGAACAAAAGGTTCCTGTAGAGTACTACAGAAGTTTAGGGTGCTATTACCTACCCTAAATTTAACCAACCCCCGAACCCTAGATCTTTCCCCGCATTGTGTTTACGATGCAAAAATAGGTTTTCCCTTTTTGACCTTTTCCTTCGGATAAATCAAAGAGCGGTTGTGAGTTGAATTGCGATTCAAACTCATTAATAGTTTGTGATCCTATTTCCACCGCAACATTCTTATTTAAATCAATTAAATAAATATTCCAATTAAATTTGGGGTGTTACATTGTCAACCCATTTGAGCCTTGAAGTAGGAGTCTCTTTTCATATGGAAAAACCCTCACTTTTAACCCAGGGGCAGGGTAGTCGTTAGTTCATTTGATCGAGCATTCAAATTTCAAAAGGAATGTGCATCTAAGGATCACCTTTTTCCTCACACGTCAGGAGGTCAAAATACGAAAACCACAATGGTTATCCCTTACCAACCAAGGAGTGAGGCAGTCACAATCCTTCTAACAAGTCAAATGAACAAGTGTCACATGATTTGTTCCAAAAAGAAAAGAGAATCAAAAAGAAAAAGAAAGAGAAAGAAAGTCCGCTAAGTCAATAATTTGAAAACAAGTGACTTAGGCAAAAATTAGGGCATCCCGCTGGACTTCAAAATCAATAAAAATTAGTCTATGCAAAAATTAGAGAGCAAAAAGCAAAAGAATGAAAAAACAAAAAGTGAAAAGCGAAAAAGATTACAAAACAAAAGTTCTCAAGCAAGAACAAATTCGTGTGATTACAGACACCAAAGACAAAAGGGGTGATTGCCACTCCGAAAACCTCGTGGGTTCCTTAACCATCACTCCTACCACCACAAAATCTTTTTGAGAGAAGAGTGTTTGTGCCAAATTAACTGAACATAGGACTGGAGAACATCAAGGAGAATCATGGGTACAACTAAACTTTGAGCCTTAAATCCTTTTTCTAAAAAACGTGAACTAGGCCTCGTTACAACCCTCAAAAGTTCTAATTGGAGCAGGATTTATTCTGAAGGCATACCTCAACAAGATAGCGTTCCTGACTCTCATGAGTTATGCTAAAAGATATTTGTTAGTATTGTATGTGCATACTATCTTCCGTTTAAAAATTAGTGTCGCATCCTAACTAGTGATTCGTTCGCAGGGTTTGACGATATCTTTTCAATAAAAACTTCAAGATTAACATGTGTGTTGCATTAGAATTATTGTTCTAAGAATAAATATTGTATGCTTGCATACATTTATTTGACGCCAATGAAGCTTACATAATGAGTATCAGTCGAGAAGTTTAATTGTGCCAAGATGAAATTCCTAGGGAAAAAACTGAAAGGTCATATCCAAAGGGCATGTGGCCAAGAGACTCTGTTGAGTAGCGGTTTTCCCAGCAATTTCTGTTAAGAAGTTGCTAGTTTGGGGCAGTCACGTTGAGAAATCTCTTTAAAGTTCAGATAAAATGAGGTAATCACATCGAGATTCAACAAATCTCTCCAAGAGCAGTTAGTCTGAAGCATTCACGCAAAGATCAATCAGTTAGGGGAAAAGTCACTCCAAGGCTCATACCGAGGTAGGCCATCTCAAGAGCATGAGAAGTTCTCCTCTTTAGAAGACGGTTAATCAGAATCATCTCTCGAAGGTTCAGAATACTATACCAGAATATCTCAAGTCACATACAAGGTTCTTCATTGAAATTCTGGCAACCACACAGTGGATGTTATCACGGATGTTATGACATCCACTGTAACACAGACTACTGGACTTAAGCAGTAAATGGAAAGCAGTAAATAACACAAGGAATTGTTTACCCACTTCAGTGCCAACCACACCTACATCTGGGGGCTACCAATCCAGGGAGGAAATTAACTATTAGTAGAATTAATTTAGAGTCAAATAGCTAGTTTGCACTCTTCACTTAAGACCTACCAATGACACTTCAGCCTAATACTAGACCAGAGTTTCCCACTCACTCCCCCTCAATCACAGCAGTGATATTAACCAATTCAAAGTTACAAAAGACAATGAAGTCACACTTAAAACACACCTTGATCTTGCTTCACAGCTTTGATCAAGTGACACAACTCTCTTGCTTAAAAGCTTAGAGTGACACACTGAACAAACAGTTCACAAACACTAAACCAAAGCAATCATGCAACAGACAATTGCTTGGCATACAAGTATCCTAAGACACAATACACACGTGAAGAACAACTGATACAATCAGACTTCTTCACTCATAAAACACACTCTCCAATCTCTCTCCAGAAGCTCTGCTCTATTAGGAATGATCCTTCTGTTATTTATAGCAGCAAACTTGCTTTGGGCCTTGATGGAGAAATTAGGTTTACCCAAGATAAACCTCTCTTCATGAAGTTGCACCTTTCCAATTAGGCCAGGGGTCTTCTATGTTATCCTCAGCCATGCGTAACATGCCGCCTGAGATAACTAGGCTTCCTAGATGTTTCCTGAAGTATAGCCTGAGCTAATAATAGAAAACTAAACCTGCACGCCCTGATGTCATACGCTTGATGTCATAACATTCAATCATGGCATTCAACTTAAGTGACCCTTAGCTATTTAAACTTACCCTGCTGAATCCTCATTATGTATGTCATAACATCAGTCATGACATTCATACATCCATCAATGTTTTGCCATAAAATGCAGCCAATCAAAAGCATCTACAA
This sequence comes from Lathyrus sativus, assembly GCA_963859935.3. Taxonomy (NCBI): domain Eukaryota; kingdom Viridiplantae; phylum Streptophyta; class Magnoliopsida; order Fabales; family Fabaceae; genus Lathyrus; species Lathyrus sativus. The sequence continues at coordinate 200,655,612 of OZ012740.1, read as the reverse complement.
ACTCCCCCTTTGGCAAATTTTTGGCTAAAACATTTTGTTACCATATCAGAGATTACAAGCAGCAGGAATTATACCATACATGCAGGAAAACTACTAGCTAAACACACACAGCTATAATACCATATCAGAGTCATCTTCCCACCCTAAGGACTACCTGCTAGGTATCACACTGATTTGTGGATCATCTAGTGATACTCTCCCTCAACTGATGCACAACACATCAGTGCACACACAACCTGCACACCCAGCAGTCACACATATTTATCCAGACTGGATTCTGGATGTCAGGACATTCAGGATGACATCCACAATTACCTGTGAAGCATAACATCCTATGCTACTCCCCCTGAAAAGATGCACAACCACACACATTCTGCAAACACCCTGGAAATACACACACACACACACACACAAACACTAATAGTAGCTCTACTACTACTGGGTTCCATCAAGGAACACACACAAATCTTATGCAGCTTCTTCCAAAACTCACATACATTCCATACATTCCTACATACATTAGGAACTCACACATCAGCAACATATCATCACCTTATGTAAATCTGCACAGCAACAATAACATACAAGTCTTCCATATGTTGTTACTCAATTACTACTACCACTTCTCCCCCTTTTTAGCCACAAATTAGATCATAACTAAACTAATAGTATAGATCAACAAGAGGAATATTATAGAAGTTAGGGGTCATTACAAAAAAAAATGCTCATGGAGAGCATCACAAATAAAAGTCATGTTGTCATAACAAATTTTTTTAACCAAAGAACAAATAAAATCACATCAGCAACACACCATCATCAGCTCAACAACCAGCAGCCTAAGCCCTACAGCAGTCTATCAGCTCATCACTTTACCTCCTCAGAGGCAGAACTGGAACCAATGTCATTAGCACTGGTTGAGACGTTCTTATCAGAATCTTCACCTGACATACCCACACCATCAATATCAGCAGTATTTCTTTCAAGGCTTTGAATAAAAGATTCTAGCTTGATCTTTCTTGCAGTTGCTGTACTAATGGTTTCTCCCAAGTCCCTACATGTTTCCTTTAATTCAGCAATTATCATTTCTTTAGAGATGTTGGCCTTCTCATCAGAAGTGAAAACCATATCAGGGACATGTCTCCCTGCAAAGAGTTTGAAGTGCAGTGATAGTGCATACTCCCTCTTGCTGGCAGCATCACTTGAATTCAAGATCCCAGGGTATTGATTTAGGATGATCTCACAAATGAGAGAGGGAAAAGCAATAGGCAGCTTGATAGCACTGGTTGTGGAGTGCTTAACAGTTTGATCAAAGATGTATAGACCAAAATCAAAGTTAACTTTGGTACTTATGGCATGAATGATCTTGCCTAGTCCAACATCAATGATGGATTTATGGTTGGTAGGCACCCAATTAGTAGCTCCAATTCTATGAAGAATGGAATATTTTACACTGAGCAGTGCTGCAGACAACTTCCCTTTGGATGGCCATGTTTTGACTTGATTTGCAGTGATGATCTTGCAAACCTGGTTGTCTGAAGCAACCAATTTTGTCTCACCATCATTTGCTTGTCCCAGATATCTATTGATCACAGCAGGAGAGAATTGCACACATTTTCCTCTGACAAACACCTTCATGAACTCCTTAATGTTTCTATTTGAGATTGAGTCAGGTATGTTTACAATGAACTCCTTTACCAGACCTTCGTAGCATTTGGAAAATCCAGAGATTGTCTTGAGCAGTCCAGCCTTGTTGATTAGATCCATTACCTCCTTGATCTCCAAGGCATCCTTCCCCAATTCTCTCTCAAAGGCTATTCTCCTTTGATAGACATATCTCCATTTGGTTACACTGTGAATATAGTGAAAGGAGATGTTGTCTAGAGGTGCAGCTGGCATAAGAGTTTTCTTACCCGGTGATTTATTTAAATTGAATATGTTAGGGACATCTCTTACAACATCACTATCAGACTCAATGTTACTATCAGTAACTTTCCTTTTCTTGGATGCAGCTGATACCTTGCTCCACTGTTTGGATGGGCCAATAGGAGCCCTTTTTCTCTGACTTTTGGAAGGATTTTCTTCAAGTACAACTTTTCTTTTCTTGGTCACTAGTTTCCTGGCTATACCAGGAGCAACATTCTTGATGAGTTCATCATATGATGACACATCTATAACTGTTGCACCCCAAAATTTGACCAACCATTTCTCGCAATTTGGCTTATGTTTCGATTCATTTTGCATTTGCATCTGCATACCGCATACAACACATCTTTCCATCCAGATTGATTTTATCGGGATTACAGCCCTCTTATCGCGCTTTAGGCGATTCAAACCAGTTTGAATAAGGAGGATTATTTCGGAAGTGGTGCTCTCCCCGATGTTTTCAGTCTGTACTGTTATTTGGGGGATATTTCGGTGTTCGTATGTTTACCGCTTATTTTATTGCATACTCGCGTTTTATATTCTCCGATTTAATTTGCTAGATTTTATTTCCTAATTTTTAGCATAGAATATAGTTTTTAATAGTTTTCTAGAATATTAATTGTTTTTAGAGCATATTAGGTTTTAGATTTAATTCTTTTAGATTTTACTAGGTTTTATTAATCTAGAATTAATGTGGTTAGAATCTTAGATTAGATTTTATTAGTCTAGTTTAGATTGATTTTAATATTAGGTTTTAATTGACTAGATTTTAATTAGTTAGTTTTAATTGATGTAGGATTTAATTAGACTTTATTAGTATTAGTTTAGCTTTAATCAGCATTTATTTTAAACCAACTTTGTCTTTAATGGGCTTTTTTAGTTTAATCATTGATCAGCGTTAATTTTCAGCATTAATCAATTTTCGTTTAGCAATTTATTAATCAGTTAATTGGGTTCATTAATCATCATTTTAGTCAGTTAATTGGCCATTAATTAAAGTTAATTGAGTCCAGTTTTAGTCCAATTCGCGGGCCAAGTGTCCACACTTCAGGCCCAGGTCCATTTCGTGACACTTGTCGCTATATAAGGCCACCACTTTCTCTCTCTCCCTTTTGGATGCCACGTTTTCCCCACTCACCCTGCATGCGCGCCACATTTCCTTTTCTCACCTGCATGCATGCCACCTCACCATCCACATGCAAACCGCCTGAGTTTCACCGGAGAAATCACACGGCACCGAACTCACCGGAATCTCGCCGAAAAACCCAACCCCTCGCCGGAATGTTCGTCTATGTTCATCGTGTTCTTCAACATTCATCCATATTTCATCAAGACCTTTGAAGATCCTTACCCTACCTGCATTAATTTCCCAGATTTTCACCAACTCGTTTGAGATCTTCAACCGTGTTCTTCAGTGATCATAACCAACTTCATCATGTTCATGATGATCTTCAACCGCTTCCCAGATTTTTTCAAGATCCTTTACCATCTTCATCCAGATTCATCATATATTCATCGAGATCTTCAAAGATCTCCATCGTTCTTCAAGCATTTTCCAGAAACTGCATCAGAACCATACAAGATCTTCTTCACTTTTCCCAGATTTCTTCGAAGGTGCATCAATGTTCATTCTTCATCATCTTCGTAATTTTTTCCAGAAATTCCTTTCATCATCATCTTGATACACAAACCTTCGTTTCCAACCGTGTTCTTCAAGATTCATCACGATATTCGTCCAGATCTTCAACCTTCACCATCCATTCATCAAGAAACTTCAAAGAACCTTCATCATCACGTTCTTCAACCAGTTTCCAGAAACCGTTCAAGAAGTTCTTCGTGTTCATCCATCATTTTCCAGATTCCTTCAAGATTTTCCTCAAGATCTTCACGATCTCCATCAATGTTCATGGATCCGTAACCATTTTCCAGAAATCTTTAAAGATCTTCATCATCTTCCCAAATTTGTTTTCAGATCTTCAACTCATTTTCTTCCAGAATCCTCAAGATTCATAACAACCTTCCAGATTTTTCCAGTTTTCCATGAACCTTCATCAACCTTCATAGATCTTCAAACACGCTCCAGATAGATCTTCAAACACGTTCCAGATTTCTTCATCGCATCTTCGACGAGTTTCCAGGAGCGTTCAGATTCTTCATATGTTCTTCATCATTAACCTCCGATCTACCATAATCACATCATCTCCAAATCCAACTACATCCACTAGACCTCACTTCACAATCTCCAGATTTACGAAGTAACTCCTTCAGATTTATGGATCTTTAACAGGTTTGTGTTGTTTAACTGGAAAAAGGAGATGAGCTCAAGATTGAGCTAAGAAAGATGTGTTAGAACACAAATTGGTTCTTAGTTATATCTCTATGTTTTGATGATAACACTAATGAAATTTTGTATTAAGAAATTATATACTCTAAATTTGTTCAAGTATTTTTGTTGCAGATATTAAATTTAATATTCTTCTGAAAGCAAAAATGAATCTGAACATTGAACTACGCAAGGCTCTGAGCGTCAGAAGCATCTCATTAGAAGACTCTGAGCGCTGCCTACAGAAGAATTTGAAGCAGAAGCTATAGAAGCATCTAAAGCGTAGACTGAAGACTTTGTATGAAGAGTTTCAAGCACTGTTTTTTAGAAGACTCTAATAGTACTGTTCACTGCAAGTACTGAGGATCTGATCTCTAAACCCTGCTCTAATTGATTTCACGCTGAAGCACTCTTGCTGCAACACTCTGATACAGCAAACTCTGATGACATCAAGACTCTGATCACTCAAGGCTCTGATGTTGATTGCTCTGAGATAGAAACTTGTTGAAGAAGATTATCCAAAGTTATATCCGTTGGCATATTCCAAATGACTCTTTCCTCTTTTATGCTAGACACAAGAACTCAGGCAAAAAGGATTTCTCTAAACGTTCTACTTCTAGGAAAGGTCAAGTCATGTGAAGACAAAAGGCTACAGCTATGCAGTACACGGTCTTCAAGCTTGCAACGTCTTGGACTTCTTTGTCTATAAAATCAAGCCTTCAACATCTTTCTACAGTTGACGAACTTAGACGAATATTGAAGAATCTATTGAAAACTCTCTCAAAGCTCTCATACAAATTATATCTCTTGTTGAATAGTTTCATTCGTTCTTAATCTTAAGTGTAAAAATTACAGTTGTGACATAGCTTTCTTAGAAGCATTTAAAACACTTGTTTAGTTTACATTTGATTGTAAAAGTTCCTTAAGAAGACCAAGTTGTGGTCAGTAGTTCTTGAGAAGACTAAGACAGTTGTTCTTAGTGGTTGACATTGTAATCTGTTTGATTATAGTGGATTAAGTCCTTGTGGAGAAAGGCAAATCACTCTTGATAGGGTGGACTAGATTAGTTGAGTTCAACGAACCAGGATAAAAATCTTTGTGTTTTTATTGCCATAATATGTTCTAAACCCTTATTCAACACCCCCTTCTAAGTGTTCTCTCACCTTCAGTTGGCATCAGAGCTCCGGTTCTGCGTGTGCTATGACTTCACCGTGAACAGAAAAGATCCAGTTGAGAAAACTCTTGATATATTTTGGTTGATACATTATGGCTGAAGCTTCAACATCCAACAACAACAGATATGAAGACAGAGATAGAATCAGCACTAAACCCCTTATGTTTGATGGGGAAAAGTTTGACTACTGGAAAGACAGGATTGAAAGTTTCTTTCTAGGATATGATGTTGACCTTTGGGATTTAGTTATTGATGCCTATGTTCACCCCACTGATGGGGATGGCAAAAAGATAGACAGAAAATCTATGACTGAAGCTCAGAAGAAAGAATTCAAGAATCATTATAAAGCTAGAACCATACTTCTAAATGATATATCTCATACTGAGTATGAGAAGATTACTAACAGAGAAACAACATTTGGTATGTTTGAATCTTTGAAGATGACTCATGAAGGGAATTCTCAAGTCAAGGAGACTAAGGCTCTGGCACTGATCCAGAAATATGAAGCCTTCAAAATGGAGGAATCAGAATCTATAGAAGTTATGTTCTCTAGATTCCAGATTCTCACAGCTGGCTTGAAAGTTCTGGACAAGGGTTACTCCATTGCAGATCATGTTAAGAAGATCATCAGAAGTTTTCCCATCAGATGGAGACCAATGGTCACTGCTCTGAAGCTAGCTAAGGATCTGAACAAGATCACATTGGAGGAACTGATCATCTCTCTGAGGAGTCATGAGATTGAATTAGAGGAAGATGAACCCCGGAAAAAAGGTAAGTCTATTGCTTTAAAGTCCAACAAATCTGCGAAAGCTTTGCAGGTTGTAGAAGAAAGTTCTGAAGAATCTTCTTCTGAAGAAGAAGATGAATTGTCCATGCTGTCCAGAAGAATCAACAAACTCTGGAAGCATAAAGGAAAGAAGTTCAGAAACTTCAAGAAGCCAGATCAATGCAAAGAGTCCTCTAGACACAAAAGATCTGGAAAGAAAGAGGTTGTCTGCTATGAATGCAAGGAACCTGGTCACTACAAGAATGAATGTCCAAAGCTTCTGAAGGAAAATCCAAAGAGGAAGTTTGACAAAAAGAAGAAGGTTCTAATGGCAACCTGGGATGATTCAGATGAATCTGAATCTTCATCAGAATCAGATGAAGAATGTGCCAACATGGCACTGATGGCAGGCATGGAAGATCAGGATGAAGGAACATCTGGATCTGAATCTGATTCTGAATTTGACTCAAAAGAGGTACTTTCTGATCTCTCTAGGGAAAAACTTATTGAGGTTTTATCAGAAGTTCTGAACAACTATAACCAGATTAAGCTCAAGTGCAAGAAGCTTAAATGCAATCTTGAATCTGAGAATAGTCTGTTAAAGTCAAAAGTTGCTGAGCTCAAAGAAAATAATTTGAAAATGAAAAACAATTTTGAAAAAGCTCAACAAGACTTTGAATCTGAAACTAAGTCAAAATGTAAAAATATTTTAGAAGAATATGACTATAGTTTTCAGAAGTTTCTGGCTAAAAGCATCGATAGAATCAAGATGGCTTCAATGATCTATGGAGTTAGCAGAAACAACAGGAAGGGAATTGGATATGAATCTTCCTCTGGAAAGGATTTAAATCCAATACCTGTTGATAAACTTATCATTAAGAAGACTCCTTTATATTCTCATTTTAAGTTTGGTCATCTGAATGATATTAAACACACACGTTCTAATCAGAACGTTCCTGTGTTTAAACCGAAAGTTAGTCAGAACAAACCTGTTGTAAAAAGACAGAAGTTCAGACAAACTTTTAAGGCAACTAACCCAAAAGGATCCAAAAAGATCTGGGTACCTAAGGATAAGATAATATCTGTTGCAGATGTATTTAGCAGCAAAGTCAAGACGCCAATCATGGTACCTGGACTCTGACTGCTCACGTCACATGACGGGAGAAAGGTTTATGTTCCAAATCCTGAAGCTTAAATCTGGAGGAGACGTCAAGTTTGGAGGGAATCAGAAGGGCAAGATAATTGGCTCTGGTACTATTGGCAATGGTAACCTTCCCTCTATATCTAATGTTTTACTTGTAGAAGGATTAAAATATAATCTATTATCCTTAAGTCAATTAAGTGACAATGGTTATGACATAATCTTTAATCAAAAATGTTTTAAAGCTATCAGTCAAAAGGATGGCTCAATCCTATTTAATGAAAAGAGGAAGAACAACATTTACAAAATCAATCTTTCAGAACTTAAGGTTCAAAATGTAAAATGCCTTATGTCTGTTAATGATGAGCAATGGGTCTGGCACAGAAGATTGGAGCATATTAATATGAGACGTACATCTCAGATTAATAAACTCAATCTGGTCAGAGGACTTCCTAAGTTGAAGTTCAACTCAGATGCTTTTTGTGAAGCATGTAAAAAAGGAAAATTTTCAAAATCTTCTTTTAAAACTAAAAATGTTGTTTCAACCTCAAGACCATTAGAGTTACTTCACATTGATCTGTTTGGACCAGTGAAAACTGCATCCATCAGAGGCAAGAAGTATGGATTAGTCATTGTTGATGACTACAGCAGATGGACGTGGGTGAAATTCCTAAAACACAAGGATGAGTCACATTCTGTGTTCTTTGACTTCTACAAACAAGTCCAGAATGAAAAAGATTTTAAAATTGTTAAAGTCATAAGTGATCATGGTGGCGAATTTGAAAACAAATATTTTGAAAAATATTTTAATGAAAATGGCATTGCTCATGATTTCTCATGCTCTAGAACTCCACAACAGAATAGAGTTGTAGAGAGGAAAAATATAACACTGCAAGAAATGGCCAGAACCATGATCAACGAGACTAATCTGGCAAAACATTTTTGGGCAGAAGCAATAAACACAGCTTGTTATATTCAGAACAGAGTGTCTGTAAGACCTCTTCTGGAGAAGACTCCCTATGAATTGTGGAGGAATAAAAAGCCCAACATTGCTTATTTTCATCCTTTTGGATGTATATGTTATATGTTGAACACTAAAGAGAATCTAAACAAGTTTGATTCTAAAGCACAGAAGTGTTTCATGCTTGGCTATTCCGGACGCTCTAAAGGCTATAGAGTATACAATACTGAAACACAGATTGTGGAGAAATCTATACATGTTAGATTTGATGATAAGCTTGGCAATCAAAAGTCAAAGCAGGTTGATAATTCTGCAGATAGAGAAGTAATTCTCACAGACTCTGAAGTCTCAGAGGCAGAAAAGGCTCAAGTGAAGGAATTAGAAGCAACGCCAGATGCAACTCTCTTGGCTGCTCAGATGAATAATTTGAATATTTTTGAAGAACCTAATGTTAAAGGATCACCTTCCAGAATCAAGGTCTCTCACCCAGAGGATGTGATCATTGGAAAGAAGGATGACCCTATAAGAACAAGATCCTACCTCAGATCATCTGAAGTGTCATTATTTGGTTTGGTGTCAGTTATTGAACCAACTTCTGTGGATGAAGCTCTGCAAGACAATGACTGGATAATTGCCAAGCAAGAAGAGCTCAATCAATTCACAAGAAATGACGTTTGGGATTTGGTTCCAAGACCAAAAGGATTCAATATAATTGGAACTAAATGGGTCTTCAGAAACAAACTTAATGAGCAAGGAGAAGTTGTAAGAAACAAAGCAAGGCTTGTTACTCAAGGTTATAGTTAGCAAGAAGGAATTGACCACACAGAGACTTATGCTCCTATGGCCAGGTTAGAATCTATACGTCTACTCATTTCTTTTGCTGCACAAAATAACATCACTCTATATCAGATGGATGTTAAGAGTGCCTTCTTAAATGGTATTATAGAAGAGGAAGGCTATGTTCATCAACCTCCTGGTTTTGAAAGTGATAAACTTCCCGAACATGTTATTAAACTTAAGAAATCTCTTTATGGTTTAAAACAAGCTCCCAGAGCTTGGTATGAGAGATTAAGTAATTTTCTTCTGGAGAAAATTTTTATCAGAGGCAAGGTGGACACAACTCTCTTCTGTAAAACATTTAAGATCTATTAATTTGTCAAATATATGTAGATGATATTATATTTGGATCTACCAATATTACGTTGGGAAAGGAGTTTGCTCTTTCTATGCAGGCTGAATTTGAGATGAGCATGATGGGAGAACTGAGATTCTTTCTGGGAATTCAAGTCAACCAAACTCCAGATTGCACTTACATTCATCAGACTAAATATGTAAAAGAGCTTCTGAAGAAGTTCAATATGACTGATAGTAAGTTAGCAAAAACTCCAATGCATCCAACAAGCACTCTTGGTAAGGAAGTGGTAAGTAAGAAAGTAGATCAGAAACTCTACAGAGGTATGATTGGATCTCTTCTCTACTTAACTGCTTCTAGACCTGACATTTTATTCAGTGTATGCTTGTGTGCTAGATTCCAATCAGATCCTAGAGAATCACACTTAACAACTGTTAAGAGGATTCTAAGGTATCTGAAAGGTACTATTAATGTGGGTTTGTGTTACAGAAAATCTGATGATTTAAACTAGTTGGATTCTGTGATGCTGATTACGCTGGAGACAGAGTTGAAAGAAAAAGTACTTCTGGAAGTTGCCAATTTTTGGGAAGAAATTTAATCTCCTGGTACAACAAGAAACAACCTACAATTGCTCTATCAACTACAGAAGCAGAATATATTGTTGCTGCTGGATGTAGCACACAGATGCTCTGGATGAAAAGTCAGCTAGAAGACTATCAGATCTTTGAGAGTAATATTTCTATATTCTGTGATAATACTTCTGCTATATGCTTGTCTAAAAATCCAATTTTACACTCTAAAGCTAAGCATATAGAAATTAAACATCACTTCATTAGAGACTATGTCCAGAAGGGTATTATAAACTTAGACTTTGTTGATACAGACCATCAATGGGATGATATCTTTACATAACCCCTTGCTGAAGATAGATTCAAGTTTATTCTGAAAAATATTGGTATGGAATTCTGTCCAGAATAATATTTATCAGAAGCAACTTTCTCATATGCAAAATGTTTAAAAGTCTGAAGTATTTCATCTATCATTTATTTAAATTCTTGAATTATTATTTCTGTGTGTATCTGAACTGACAAGTCTCAGAGGATCTAAACGTTGGCTAACGTTTCATTTCTCAAAGAGTTTTCAGAAGCACATGCAAGCAAACACGTGTAACTCAGAATCTGAAAAGATGGAGTGCATAATACTGAAAAGACGTTTGAGGTACTGTTTGAATATTTGGTTTCTCGTTTTCCCCCCAAATTGTCAGAATCATTATTGCTTAAAATGATTATTTTCTTTTTATTAAATGCTATTAAATGCTAAATGAGAACGTGTTGAACGTGTGATCTTTTGTGTTCCCTAATTTGTCTCTATAAATTCCACAACTCACAACATCTCACACTTTTCACTCTCACAAACACTTATATGCATTTTTGCTTATTCTATTGCTTTCATCTAAACCCAAAACCCAAATCTGTTTGTAACCCTAAACCTTCAACTTCTTCAATAATGGTTACTTCATCTTCAACCTCAGCTCAGTTCCAATCAACAATGGCAGTTGTATCATCTTCGAATCTGGGTGTTGTTCCTTTCAAGGAACCCGTTAGAACGAATCTCACACCTGTTGAGAAACTAGACGTTTTGTGTGAATCTTTGGTGGATTTTGCTTCATTGGCTGAAAATGGATTTAATCTATGTTCCATCATTGATGCTCAAGGATGGACAAAGTACTTTGATAGACTGTTTGGGCCAGTTTATCCAGTTTTGGTAAAAGAGTTATGGATTCATGCTTATGCTTATCCCAAGTTCATTGTGTCATCTGTTCTGGGAAAAGAGATTGTGATTACTGAAGATCTTATAAGGAAACTCATTGGATATGAATAAACTGACGGAGTTTCTCATCTGACTAGGCGTGTCAACATGAAAGTTGTTTATGAAGAGGTGATTACTTCTGGAGAACCCTCTAACAAGTTCAAATATTTGAAGCCTAATTACAAGATCTGGGCTAAAATCTTCATGGGTTGCATTCATCACAGAAAGTCTACCAACTCTCCTGACTATGTGAATAATGATCAACTTTACTTCATGTTCTGTCTTAGTCAGAGCACAAAGGTAGATCTGCCTCATCTGCTCTTCTCTCATCTTTGGAATCATGTCAAGGCATCTAGAGAAGAAATGAAGACAAGACAAGCAAAGGGTAGAAATTGGATCCCTTGTGGAAGGTTGATTTCAGACATTCTAACAGAGAATGGTCTGGTGGAGCATCTGCATGTGGCTGGACTGAAAGAAGAACTTACATCCATTCTTGGAAAAGTTCTGAATGCTAAAAGTTTACAGAGGCTGAAAGTAATAGATGAACTTACTTCTGTTCCTGACAAACTCAATACAGAAGAAGTAAGCAAACGAAGAATTATGGTAGATAATTTTCCATCATTTTATGCAGAAGAACCAAAGGAAGTTCTGATCAAGTTTGTTAGATATTGTATGGAACAAGGACTTCCAGTTCCAGAAGGATTTCTAAACCGTGAACCTATGCCAGATCTCTATGCAGAACATAAGAGGCAGAGAAAACAAGAGTTAGAAGAAGAAGAAGCTGCAGTCACATAGCAGAAAAAGCAGAAAACTTCTGAAGAACCTCAGAAGAAGAAGAAAAGAAAAGCTTCTGGAGAAGCTCCTTCTGCTCCTATCAAACGCATTAAGAAAAAAGGTACTAAATCATCCTTACCTATTATTTCTGAAATTGCAATAGAATCATCAACAATTAGCTCTGTTCCTGAACCCCTATCTTCTCAAACTCAAACCACTACTGTACCATCTCATTCTTCTATACAATCACCCCCATCTTCTAAACAAACTGCATCTGATACCACACTGTTACAATCATCTGAACCACTAACTTCTGAACATTCTGACCAACCAAAAACCTCTGAACCAAAACAATCTGAACCTCAAGTTCAAAAACCACCAGAAGAACCAACTCCACAACAACAACCAGAACCTCAACCATAAATTCCTCAATCTGATATTCCTAAACCAGAACCTATCCAACCCTCTGAACCCTTCATACCTGATTCAGAAATTCTAGATATCCAACCCCTCAAAACTCTCTTTGAAGTTTCTTCCACATCATGTCATTCAACTGAATCATCTGATTCTTCTGAATCTGATGTACACCCTGAAGTAAACTCACCACCATCTCTTCGTGGCTATGAACCAAGATCATCTGATTTTGTTTCATTTGCATCCTTGAAACCTTTACCATCTGATCCCCTTCCCTCTAGATTAAAACTCAAACACTTTGTGATAAAACCAAGGCAATCTGCCTTCATTCCATATTCTTTTAATCCCAGAACTATCATTCCATCCATACGCAGAATAAAACCATTCTTTCACCTCATGCCTACTCAATCAAAACCACCATATCCTCGTCCTCTGCTCATTATCCCAACATTTACCATACCACCCTCATCAGTTCAATCCAAACCATCAACTCTTGAAGCCTTTCTTAAACCTAAACCTAGGCTAAATGTTGATATTTTATTTGCTAATTTTAAGAAAGAAATAAGGATGAGTTTAGACTATGTGAAGAAAAGATGCCTCTCAACTATGAATTCAGATGAATCTGATGCTATTTGGAATAACTTCATCTCCAGATTCAACACAGTTGCTTCAAATCTGAAGAGCATCTGCTCTGATGATGCGAAGATCAGATTTCCTGAGACTGCCAGAACCATGCTATGGAATGTGAAAAGATCTGCAACATTGCTTCTTGAGGATGCACCCTCAACTTCTGGAGTGTCTGCCACTTCTGAGACTATTGAAGGATCTGCTTCTGAAGTCATTCTGGAAGAAAATCCTTTAGCTCTGACGATTATGGACAAACCTTCTGAATTTGTGGCTCCAGAATCTGCAACTGCAATGGACATTGACTCTGCTCCTACTCCTGCTTCTGAATCTGTTCCCTCTACTTCTTCTGAAGTTAAGAAAGAGAATCTAGACTTAGAAGACAAGATTTCTGTGCTGGAAGCTGGTCAATCTGAGATAAAATCCTGGATGGCAAGGCAAGATCAGAAGACTGACAACATTGAGAAATGGATGTCCAAGCAAGAACAATCTTCATCAGAAATTACCAACCTTCTGAAGATGCTTCTCTCCAAACAATCTTAGACTTATATGTTTTGTATCTGATGTTTGAGCACTTGTTTGCATTTCTTATCTGATGTCCTTCTTATCTGAATATCTGAATGAATGAATCTATGAATGTTTTCTGGATATGATTATGTCTTTTCTCTCTGTTTCCTTTTATTTGTCTTTAAAAAGTTTCTTTTTGATTATGACAAAAAGGGGGAGAAAATGAAATTCTGACTGTTCAAATAAACTTTACCTGAATGGAATTCAAACATATCAAATCATAACTAACATGAATTTTTAGTCTTTCAGAACAATAATGATAAATCTGACAAAATTCTTTAAAGTAACTCTGAGATCCCCAAATCAAGTTTTAACCAATCAGGCTCTGATTCTGAAACGTTCATCCAAATCAAGCTCTGATTCTAAAAATAATACTCATGCAAAAAGGGAAGTTTCTATTCTTTATTAGTATTTTATTCAGGGGTAGATTCATAATCTCAGGGGGAGTTATATTTATCTCTTTTTGAACAAAATTTCCTATGTTTTTGTCATCATCACAAAGGGGGAGATTGTTA
>OZ012740.1:200604714-200640989 GCA_963859935.3 Lathyrus sativus | reverse complement strand
TGTCCGTCCGTCTGTCTGTCTGTGTATCTGTCTGTCTGTCTGTCTGTCTGTTCATGTGTTTGTCTGTCTGTCTGCCCGTCTGTCCGCTCGTCCGTCTGTCTTTCTCTGTGTTTGTTCGTCCGTCCGTCCCTCTGTCTGTCTGTGTGTCCGTTTGTCCGTCTTTATGTATGTTTGTTGTAGGTCTTAGTGTTCGTCTGTCCGTTTGTCTGTCTGTGGGTCTGTCTATCCGTTTGTGTGTCTGTCTTTCCGTCCATCTATTTGTCTGTCTGTCTGTCTGTCCGTCTGTCTGTCTGTCTGTTTGTTCATCTGTTTGTCTGTCCGTCTATTTGTCCGTCTGTCTGTCTATTTGTTCGTCCATTTGTTTGTCTAACTATCTATATGTTTGTCTATATGTCTATCTTTCTGTATGTCTATTTTCCTATCTATCTATATATCCATCTATCTATCTATCTATCTATCTATCTATCTATCTATCTATCTATCTATCTATCTATCTATCTATCTATCTATCTATCTATCTATCTATCTATCTATCTATCTATCTATCTATCTATCTATCTATCTATCTATCTATCTATCTATCTATCTATCTATCTATCTATCTATCTATCTATCTATCTATCTATCTATCTATCTATCTATCTTTCTATCTATCTATCTATCTATCTATCTATCTATCTATCTATCTATCTATCTATCTATCTATCTATCTATCTATCTATCTATCTATCTATCTATCTATCTATCTATCTATCTATCTATCTATCTATCTATCTATCTATCTATCTATCTATCTATCTATCTATCTATCTATCTATCTATCTATCTATCTATCTATCTATCTATCTATCTATCAATCTATCCATCTGTCTGTCTATCTATCTATCTGTCTATTTGTCTGTTTGTCTGTCTGTCAGCTCGTCTGTCTGTTTGCTCGTCTGTCTGTCTGTTTGCTCGTCTGTCTGTCTATCTATATGTCTGTCTGTTTATATGTTTGTTTGTCTATCTGTCTGTCCGTCTGTATATATGTTTGTCTATTTGTCTGTCTGTCTGTCTGTCTGTCCGTCTGACTGTTTGTCTGTCTGTTTGTCTAACAGCCTTTCTGTCTGTTTGTCTGTCTGTCCGTATGTCTGCCTGTATGTTTGTCCGTCTGTCCTTCTGTCAATCCTTTTGTCCGTTTGTTTGTCTGTCTGTCTATTTGTGGGTTTTTTCTGTCCATCTATTTGTCTGTATGCCCATCTATTTGTCTGTCTGTATTTATGTTAATTTATCTGTTTGTCTGTGCGTCTATTAGTTTGTATGTCCGTCTATTTGTATGTCTGTCTATATTTATGTTAATTTGTCTGTCCATTCGTCCGTGCGTCCGTCCGTCCGTCTATCTGTCTGTATGACTGTCTGTGTGTTCGTCTGTCTGTCTCTCTATTTGTGTGTCTGTCCGTCTGTCTCTCTCTCTATCAGTCAGTCAGTCATTCTGTCTGTATTTCTATATGTTTGTCTTTCCGTATGTCTGTCTATCTATCTATCTATCAATCATTCTATCTGTCTTTCTGTCTATCTATCTGTCTATTTTCTGTCTGTCTGTTTATATCTCTGTCCGCCCATCTGTCTGTCTATCTACCTATCTGTTTGCGTGTCTGTCTTTATATCTGTCTGTCAATATATATGTCTGTCTTACCGTCTGCATGTCTGTCTATCTACCTATCTGTTAGTCTATCTTTTTGTTTGTCTATCAATCTACGTCTCTGTGTCTGTCTTTCTGTTTGTCAGTTATTCTGTCAATTTGTCCGTTTGTCTGTATGTCCGTCTATCTGTCTATCTATCTCTCTGCCTGTGCGTCCGTCCGTCCGCCTGTCTGTCCGTCCGTCTGTCTATTTATATATCTATCTGTCCCGTCTGTCTGTCTGTCTATCTACCTATCTGTCTCTCTGAAGGAAAATTGCGATCTAAACGCAGCGGAAAACAAAAATTTTCCTTTAGTGATCCTCACGAATGAGCATGGTCAGTGATAGAATCGTTACCTCTTTGTGGCGATTCAGATCTTTGATGCAGCGATCACAAGCGTTGATGAAGTGCAACGCCTCTACTCAGTCCACACGAACAGCTTCCGGTCACAGTGCTAGCTGCTTACGAACGAAATTATTTGAGTGAGAAAAGAGAATCAAAAACGAAATTGCATCAAGTGAAAGCTTCATCACAAGGGTTCCTTTTATAGACTCTCTTGTGGGCTGCGGGCTAAAACCCTAATTCACATGATCCATAATAATATTATATATTATTATAATAACTATTATTATAATAAATATATTTATTTTATTATTATTTTATAACCATTATAAAATAACAATAATTATTATTATATTATCCGAATTTCTATTTTTCACTTAAGTGCACCGTACCTTACGGTGTTCCTTTGATTTCTCTATTTCTCATCAAACTGTCCTTATGTGTGTGACCCTGTAGGATTTCGTAACGTTGGTAATTATATTAAATTATATATATTTAACATAATAAACAGTAAGCGGTATCTAGCAACACATCACTGCTACCCAAGTCACGAAAATGTCATGTGATCTGACAAAACCTTTTTCGTGATAATATATGTTTGTACAATTACCCTTTTGCCCCTATGTCTATATTGAACACAAGGCATACACTGTGTCATCCTTGTCCAGTTCAATATTGGGCCCTTAGACATTTCTCCTGTTATGCAGGATTGGCAAATTCCATCTAGGACACTCATGTCCCTCAGCATGCTTCGTGGAGTGCCCATCAACTGTCTTTATGATCATCCAGTTACGGATAATGTTTGATCAGCAATAAAGCACCCGACTCTACATCTAGGGTCCATAGTGGTTTCAGGTCGAAGGGTGGTAATACACCATTATCACCATGAGAATAACTTATGACACTTTGCATAACATACTATGTAGTATTCTCATAGCGGGTCAATCCGGTATAAATATTACTCCTAATATTTATACCTATGTCAAGACTTGATAACTCTTTATCCATGATCCATGAGATGTGATCATCAGTCTATCTTCATAATAGTCTCAATGCTTTTAATGTTATCCCACTTTGCAATAAAGCTTGACTACGGATATTTTAAGAATAATGTCTTTATGTTTAATGGGATCTCATGATTAAGTCACACTTAACATTTCATTAAACAGACTAACTATTCTAGGGACTTTATTATTCTGAAAGACAAACATAATAAAGAAATGCCTTTTATTATTAAACGAATAATCTGATACAAGTACCAAAAAGTATTGGCCTCTAGGGCTTACACCAACAATCTCCCACTAGCACTAGAGCCAATTAGGCATACCCCTAATACCCATAGATCTAGTATGACCATCATGCTTCTGTTGCGCAAGAGGCTTTGTTAATGGGTCAGCGATATTGTCAAGTGTAGGTACTCTGCATATCTTCACATCTCCCCGATCGATTATCTCTCGAATGAGGTGATAATGCCTAAGTATGTGTTTGGATCGTTGGTGAGATCTAGGCTCCTTAGCTTGTGCGATAGCACCATTGTTATCACAATATAAACCAATGGGATCCACAATGCTAGGGACTATGCCAAGTTCACTAATGAACTTCTTGATCCAAACAGCTTCCTTTGCTGCATTTGAGGCAGCAATATACTCGGCCTCAGTTGTAGAATCAGCAACTGTTTCTTGCTTTGAACTTTTCCAGCTCACAGCGCCACCATTGAGACAGAACACATAACCAGATTGTGATCTAAAATCATCCTTATCTGTCTGGAAGCTAGCATCAGTGTAACCAATTACATCAAGCTCTTCCTGACCTCCATATATCAAGAATGAATCCTTAGTCCTTCTCAAGTACTTAAGGATATTCTTGACAGCTACCCAGTGAGCATCACCGGGATCAGATTGGTACCTACTCGTTGCACTTAATGCATACGAGACATCTGGTCGAGTACATAACATGGCATACATGATAGATCCTATTGCAGATGCATATGGAATCTTATTCATGCGATCCCTTTCTTCCTTAGTTGAAGGGGATTGTGTTTTTGATAAACACAGACCATGTTGCATAGGTATGAATCCTTTCTTGGAATCATGCATATTAAAGCGTCTCAACACTTTATCTATGTATGTACTCTGACTTAGGCCAAGCAGTTTTTGTGATCTATCTCTATAGATCCTAATTCCTAATATATAGGCTGCTTCACCTAGGTCTTTCATAGAAAAACAATTCCCTAACCAAGTTTTCACTTGTTGCAAGGTAGGGACATCGTTTCCAATGAGTAATATGTCATCTACATATAATACCAGAAACACGATCATGCTCCCACTAACCTTCTTGTAGACACAAGGTTCATCTTCATTTTTGATGAATCCATATTGTCTTACGGTTTCATCAAAACAAAGATTCCAGCTTCTGGAAGCTTGCTTCAATCCATAGATTGATCGCTGTAACTTGCATATCTTTTGGGCATCTTGTGGTATGTCAAATCCTTCAGGTTGTGTCATGTACACATCCTCAAGAAGATTCCCATTAAGGAAAGCAGTTTTGACATCCATCTGCCATATTTCATAATCATGATATGCAGCGATGGCAAGTAAAATCCGAACAGATTTAAGCATTGCAACTGGTGAAAAGGTTTCATCATAGTCAACCCCATGAATTTGTTTATAGCCTTTTGCAACCAGTCTTGCTTTATAGGTATGTACCTTACCATCCATGTCAGTCTTCTTCTTGAAGACCCACTTGCATCCTATAGGGTTAACTCCTATAGGAGGTTCTACCAAGGTCCAAACCTGGTTTGTGTACATGGAATCCATTTCAGATTTCATGGCTTCTAGCCACTTCTCAGACTCAGGACCAGTTATGGCCTCTTTGTAGGTCACAGGCTCATCTTGATCCATGAGTAATACATCACCCTGATCACTTATGAGATATCCATATCTCTCAGGTTGGTGACGTATCCTGCTTGACCTACGCTGGTCTTGTTCTTCTTGAGCAGGTTGCTCTTCCACAACTACTTGTGTTTCCCGCTCTAGTTCCTCCATAGGTGTTTCAATGTTTTGTGATTCTTGAATTTCTTCAAGCTCTATTTTCCTCCCACTGTTTCCTTTGGAAATAAAATCCCTTTCCAGAAAGACTCCAGTTCGAGCGACAAACACTTTGCCCTCAGAAGGATTGTAGAAGTAATATCCTCTTGTTTCTTTAGGATACCCCACAAATAAGCATTTGTCAGATTTGGGCTCAAGCTTGGTTGAAATTTGTCGTTTGACGTAAACCTCGCAACCCCAAATCTTCATGTAAGACATATGTGGTTTCTTACCACTCCATATCTCATATGGTGTCTTATCAACCTTTTTGGATGGAACACGGTTAAGTGTGTAAGCTGCTGTTAATAATGCATGTCCCCAAAAGGAGTTTGGAAGATCGACGTGACTCATCATGGATCGGACCATGTCTAACAAGGTTCGATTTCTTCTCTCAGATACACCATTCCATTGTGGTGTTCCAGGAGGAGTAAGTTGGGATAGAATCCCATACTCTTTTAGATGGTCATCAAATTCTAGGCTTAAATATTCACCGCCTCGATCTGATCGAAGAACTTTAATATTCTTACCTAGTTGGTTTTGTACTTCATTCTTGAATTCCTTGAACTTTTCAAAGGACTCAGATTTGTGTTTCATTAAATACACATATCCGTATCTACTGTAGTCATCAGTAAAAGTGATGAAGTACTGAAAACCTCCTCTGGCTGGTATGTTCAGTGGTCCACATACATCAGTATGTATGAGTGCCAAAAGATCATTAGCCCTTTCACCTTTTCCTGTGAATGGGGACTTTGTCATCTTTCCAATTAAACAAGATCTGCATGTCTCATATGATTCATAATCAAAAGAGTCCAAGAGTCCATCTTTATGGAGTTTGGAAATGCGTTTCTCATTTATGTGGCCTAATCGACAGTGCCAAAGGTAAGTTGGATTCAACTCATTAGGTTTCAACCTTTTAGTATTAATGTTATAAATTGGCATTTCAAGATCAAGGACATATAGTCCATTATTCATTTTTGCAGTAGCATAGAATATATCATTCAAATAAATGGAGCAACAATTGTTCCTTATTATGAATGAAAAACCAAACTTGTCCAAACAAGAAACGAAAATAATATTCCTGCTAATTGCAGGTACATAATAACAGTTCTCTAACTGAATTATTAAACCACTAGGTAAAGTTAAAACATAAGTTCCTACAGCTAAAGCAGCAACCTTTGCTCCATTGCCAACTCGTAGGTCAACTTCACCTTTTGCCAAATTTCTACTCCTTTTTAGTCCCTGCACATTAGTACAAATGTGAGAACCGCATCCAGTATCTAATACCCATGATGCAGAAGTAGATAAATTAATTTCAATAACAAAAATACCTGAATTTGAAGTCTCTACTCCATTATTCTTATCTTCCAGGTACTTTGGGCAATTTCTCTTCCAATGTCCGGTCTTACCGCAATGGAAGCAAGTGCCCTCCTTTGCTATTCCTCCACTAGGCTTCAAAACAGGAGGAGTGGGTTTGGGTTTGGCAACTTCCTTGCCTTTCCCTCTACCACCCTGTTTGATGGGCCTCTTGTTCTGTTTCTTTCCATTACTGACCATCAGAATGGATTTCCCTTTTGTCTTCATATTCTGCTCAGCAGTTCTCAACATGCCTAGCAGTTCTGGAAGACTTTTGTCCAAGTCATTCATATTGAAATTCAGGACAAACTGACTGAAGCTCTCTGGCAACGATTGCAAGATCAGATCAATCGCAAGTTCCTTTCCAAGGGGAAACCCTAATCTGTCAAGGTTCTCCACATACCCAATCATCTTGAGTACATGGGGACTTACAGGGGCTCCCTCAGCTAACTTGCTGTTAAAAAGGGACTTTGAAACCTGAAACCTCTCATTTCTTGCTTGCTCTTGATAAAGCGTTTTCAGATGTCCGATCATATCGAACGCAGACATGTTCTCGTGTTGCTTTTGCAACTCAGAGTTCATGGTAGCAAGCATGAGGCAAGCGGTTTCATTGGCATCATCGAAATGCTTCTTATAAGCATCTCTTTCTGCCTTTGGTGCAGAACTAGGAGGTTCCTCCTCAGGAACTGGTGTCTCCAAGACATACAGCTTCTTATCGTGCTTGAGGACAATCCTCAGATTACGGTGCCAATCCAGGAAATTTGTCCCAGACAATTTTTCCTTATCTAGGATGGATCGCAAAATATTGTTCGATGTGTTTGTTGTCATGGTAATCTACAAGAGAAATATGAAAATATAAGTATCATTAAGACAACATATTTAATTAGGCCTTTAATCAAATATGCTCCCACTATTTTATTCAAAACAAATGACCCTCATCATTTGATTCGGAAAATCCCGTTGGAAGACTTTCTAGTGGGTCGAGATCCATGTTTCACTTTGTTTTAAGTCAGCGTTAGGCTGATTACACAAAACTAAGTTATTTAGGTAGGAACTCCTTCCAATTGTATCTCATACAACTCTCGAATATTTTCAATTGGGTGAATAACTCCTTATTCTGATCCATCACATGAATCATTCCCAATTCTTGCTTCTAAACATATATAATCTTATTATAATTTGTTTCGTTAAGTTTGACCCATTGTTTTAGCAATTGGATATTACAATTATCCCATCACACCTTACTAATATAGAACATGCACCTCGCGTAGGCGAAACCTACAATGCTCGATACTAGTCTTGATGAGTGCTAAAAATTGGAAAGCATAAACTTAATATTTAATTTTGAGGGAATTTGTTATTAGTTTGATCTCACCGGCTTAACATGCAAAACGTCTCTCACATGCATCAACATACAAGTACATGCATCAACATACATATAAAAAGATACAATTATGGCCCCTAACGCAATTGTTCTCTCAAGCCAATGAGAGAACCTAAGCTAACCTAATAACGATCTAAGCTTCTCCAAGCATGATCTCCAAGGTTATCCTCCTTTAATATTGAATACTTCCTTTTTTTTTTCATAACATAATATTACATTACATATAAGAAAACTCGTTTTACATACGAGGGAGTGAGATGAGAAAAGAAGTTACATAAAGAGATTGAGAGAGAGGCACGACACGCAGGCCGTATTCAAAAATCCCAAAACAAAACTAAGGCCATAACTGATCACCACAAATAAATAATAATAAACACACTTTTATTATTAGTTTAAAATTCCGATAATTAAATAAACTAAATTAAATTTCGACTGATTGATCACACTTTGCAGACTTAGCCGGGGGTTCCGCTGCCCGGGCAGCGCCCCCTTGCGGGGTTGTTAGGGGCAGCGCCCCAGCGAAAATTTTTATGAACACTTCATTGTATTTCACGTCGTTTCCTGCACAACTTTTGTGCATTTACGACCCCAACCAGAAAAGTCTGCGGCAATACAACACTTGTACTGCCATTAATCCTAATGCAACAATTCCATGCCGTCAAACACAACTCGATTGATAACTCAATATGATAGATCAACATATCATTGCTTCACCATACTAACGTCGGATTCCGAAGCGAATGAAAGTGATGATCTTTCAAAAGAATTACAATCCTTATGTGATTGAATGGATGAAATCAAAACAGTATATCCCATATACCATCTTTGCATCAGAATTTCTTATATCTTATATAAAAGTGATCGATCTAATTGTGTAACCTATGGATGATCAATGTATCGCACAACTTCACCATACTAATGTCGGATTCCGAAGCATAATCAACTCAATCATCCAAATCGTACACAACAGATGCCAAATTTAATTAATCGTTTATTGTTAAATTCATTCTGTGTTTTAATCGAATCAAATACAGAAAAGACGGAAATTTAACAGCTATCAGATCCATGGTTTCGTAAGTGGCTCTGATACCACTGAAGGAAAATTGCGATCTAAACGCAGCGGAAAACAAAAATTTTCCTTTAGTGATCCTCACGAATGAGCATGGTCAGTGATAGAATCGTTACCTCTTTGTGGCGATTCAGATCTTTGATGCAGCGATCACAAGCGTTGATGAAGTGCAACGCCTCTACTCAGTCCACACGAACAGCTTCCGGTCACAGTGCTAGCTGCTTACGAACGAAATTATTTGAGTGAGAAAAGAGAATCAAAAACGAAATTGCATCAAGTGAAAGCTTCATCACAAGGGTTCCTTTTATAGACTCTCTTGTGGGCTGCGGGCTAAAACCCTAATTCACATGATCCATAATAATATTATATATTATTATAATAACTATTATTATAATAAATATATTTATTTTATAACCATTATAAAATAACAATAATTATTATTATATTATCCGAATTTCTATTTTTCACTTAAGTGCACCGTACCTTACGGTGTTCCTTTGATTTCTCTATTTCTCATCAAACTGTCCTTATGTGTGTGACCCTGTAGGATTTCGTAACGTTGGTAATTATATTAAATTATATATATTTAACATAATAAACAGTAAGCGGTATCTAGCAACACATCACTGCTACCCAAGTCACGAAAATGTCATGTGATCTGACAAAACCTTTTTCGTGATAATATATGTTTGTACAATTACCCTTTTGCCCCTATGTCTATATTGAACACAAGGCATACACTGTGTCATCCTTGTCCAGTTTAATATTGGGCCCTTAGACATTTCTCCTGTTATGCAGGATTGGCAAATTCCATCTAGGACACTCATGTCCCTCAGCATGCTTCGTGGAGTGCCCATCAACTGTCTTTATGATCATCCAGTTACGGATAATGTTTGATCATCAATAAAGCACCCGACTCTACATCTAGGGTCCATAGTGGTTTCAGGTCGAAGGGTGGTAATACACCATTATCACCATGAGAATAACTTATGACACTTTGCATAACATACTATGTAGTATTCTCATAGCGGGTCAATCCGGTATAAATATTACTCCTAATATTTATACCTATGTCAAGACTTGATAACTCTTTATCCATGATCCATGAGATGTGATCATCAGTCTATCTTCATAATAGTCTCAATGCTTTTAATGTTATCCCACTTTGCAATAAAGCTTGACTACGGATATTTTAAGAATAATGTCTTTATGTTTAATGGGATCTCATGATTAAGTCACACTTAACATTTCATTAAACAGACTAACTATTCTAGGGACTTTATTATTCTGAAAGACAAACATAATAAAGAAATGCCTTTTATTATTAAACGAATAATCTGATACAAGTACCAAAAAGTATTGGCCTCTAGGGCTTACACCAACACTCTCTATGTATCTATCTATCTATTTATCTATCTGTCTATCTATCTATCTATCTATCTATCTATCTATTTATCTATCTGTCTATCTATCTATCTATCTATCTATCTATCTATCTATCTATCTATCTATCTATGTATCTATCTATCTATCTATCTATCAATCTATCTATCTATCTATCTATCTATCTATCTATCTATCTATCTATCTATCTATCTATCTATCTATCTATCTATCTATCTATCTATCTATCTATCTATCTATCTATCTATCTATCTATCTGTCTGTCTATCTATTTATCTATGTATGTCTGTCTGTCTATCTGTCTGTCTATTCGTCAGTCTGTTTGTCTATCTATCTGTCGGTCTATCTATCTGTCTATCTATCTATCTATCTATCTATCTATCTATCTATCTATCTATCTATCTATCTATCTATCTATCTATCTATCTATCTATCTATCTATCTATCTATCTATCTATCTATCTATCTATCTATCTATCTATCTATCTATCTATCTATCTATCTATCTATCTATCTATCTATCTATCTATCTATCTATCTATCTATCTATCTATCTATCTATCTATCTATCTATCTATCTATCTATCTATCTATCTATCTATCTATCTATCTATCTATCTATCTATCTATCTATCTATCTATCTATCTATCTATCTATCTATCTATCTATCTATCTATCTATCTATCTATCTATCTATCTATCTATCTATCTATCTATCTATCTATCTATCTATCTATCTATCTATCTATCTATCTATCTATCTATCTATCTATCTATCTATCTATCTATCTATCTATCTATCTATCTATCTATCTATCTATCTATCTATCTATCTATCTATCTATCTATCTATCTATCTATCTATCTATCTATCTATCTATCTATCTATCTATCTATCTATCTATCTATCTATCTATCTATCTATCTATCTATCTATCTATCTATCTATCTATCTATCTATCTATCTATCTATCTATCTATCTATCTATCTATCTATCTATCTATCTATCTATCTATCTATCTATCTATCTATCTATCTATCTATCTATCTATCTATCTATCTATCTATCTATCTATCTATCTATCTATCTATCTATCTTTCTATCTATCTATCTATCTATCTATCTATCTATCTATCTATCTATCTATCTATCTATCTATCTATCTATCTATCTATCTATCTATCTATCTATCTATCTATCTATCTATCTATCTATCTATCTATCTATCTATCTATCTATCTATCTATCTATCTATCTATCTATCTATCTATCTATCTATCTATCTATCTATCTATCTATCTATCTATCTATTTGTTTATCTATCTATCTATCAAACTATGTCTGTCTGTTTGTCTGTCCATCTATTTGTCTGTATGTCCATCTATTTGTCTGTCTGTATTTATGTTAATTTATCTGTTTGTCTGTGCGTCTGCTAGTTTGTATATCCGTCTATTTGTATGTCTGTCTATATTTATGTTAATTTTTCTGTCCATCCGTCCGTGCGTCCGTCCGTCCGTCTATCTGTCTGTATGACTGTCTGTGTGTTCGTCTGTCTGTCTCTCTATTTGTCTGTCTGTCCGTCTGTTTATCTCTATCAGTCAGTCAGTCTGTCTGTGTGTATTTTTATATGTTTGTCTTTCCGTCTTTCTGTCTATCAATCTGTCTATCAATCTATCTATCTGTCTTTCTTTCTATCTATCTGTCTATTTTCTGTCTGTCTCTTTATATCTCTGTCCGCCTGTCTGTCTGTCTATCTACCTATCTGTTTGCGTGTCTGTCTGTCTGTCTATATATTTGTCTGTCTATATATCTGTCTGTCTTACCGTCTTCCTGTCTGTCTATCTACCTATCTGTTAGTCTATCTTTTTGTTTGTCTATCAATCTATGTCTCTGTGTTTGTCTTTCTGTTTGTCAGTTATTCTGTCAATTTGTCCGTTTGTCTGTATGTCCGCCTATCTGTCTATCTATCTCTCTGCCTGTGCGTCCGTCCGTCCGCCTGTCTGTCCGTCCGTCTGTCTAATTATATATCTATCTGTCCCGTCTGTCTGTCTGTCTATCTACCTATCTGTCTCTCTATGTATCTATCTATCTATCTATCTATTTGTCTATCTATCTATCTATCTATCTATCTATCTATCTATCTATCTATCTATCTATCTATCTATCTATCTATCTATCTATCTATCTATCTATCTATCTATCTATCTATCTATCTATCTATCTATCTATCTATCTATCTATCTATCTATCTATCTATCTATCTATCTATCTATCTATCTATCTATCTATCTATCTATCTATCTATCTATCTATCTATCTATTTATCTATCTATCTATCTATCTATATATCTATCTGTCTGTCTGTCTATTTATATATCTATTGTCGCTACTGCGAAAATCGGCGCCGGCTGAATAGAAGAGTCGCCACCGTGCGTTATTTATCCCAACGGAGGGAAAGGAAACGCTCGAAGTAAACCTCGCAAAAACGGGGAAAGGTATGGTCATCGCAACCAAAACCTGGATTCGGGAGTCGGTCACGCAAGGGGAAAGTGTTAGCACCCCTCACGTCCATCGTACTCGATGGGATCCACGCTTGCTTGGTTTATACGGATTACACTTCTATCTAAACTAAAGGATGAGGTCTGAAAAGAAAAGAAAACATGACTCGGTAAAGCATCGCACTTTATGCCTACATATTCCCGTCTGGAACGAGAAATCAGAGTCAACGTAGTTCGCCTAACTTCGGGTGAAGGTGGGTGAAGGTTGCTCGCTAGGATATCGCATCCTATGCCTACGTACTTCCACACTACATGGAAGATTAGAGCAAACGTAGTTCGGGCTACGCACGACACAAGCTGTTCAAGTGTCTTTTATGAAAAATCTCACCTTAAACAAGGGTTTTTTTATTGCAAAAAGGTTAATGTTTGTTAAAATCTTTTGACGAAAGAAATGAATTGATTTTTGTTATAACCTTTATTAATGTTTTTATGTTGTTTTGAAGAAAGAAGAGATGACACTCTACAAATCCTAGGGTTGAGAAAGGGGATAAAGTCTACCCTAATGTTATCATGCATGGGTTAACTCCTAATGTCTATCATGTTCCTCTCTTGCGCAGAGAGAAACAGAGATCCTACGGGATAAACGGAAACAGAAACAGCAGATATATACAATAAAGCAGTAAAATGTATGGATGCAACAATACAAGCGAGGCAAGGGAGTCCCACTCAACCTCGAACCTAAAAAACAATAGGCAAAAGTGAACAGAATTCACTCTCAACCCAGCAGGGTAAACAACAAACAATACAGTCCGGAAAATTCACACAATACATCATGAATTAAACAGCTAAAACTAAACAGCAAAAGCAATCTTCATCAGCATCTGGCTTCATCCTCAGGCTTCAAGCAAGCATCAATCTTCATCTCCACAACCTTCAAGCAAGGTCTTTGTCATCAGTCTTCAATCTGCAATGGCTTTTCTTCAAGTCTCAATCTCCTAGATGAATATCAGTCAACAAGATGAAATGAATGTTAAACAGTCAATTAGCTACCAAGGGTGGCTCATTAACTGTTAACATTATATAGACAATTTTCTCTCAAAAGTTCTATCCTTCAAATACATTCACTGATCCTTCCAAAGGAAGGAGGTGGATATTTGAAAGAAACTTTGAATCATAGAGAAAGAATGGAGGCAGACAAGACCTTCCATATTTGTGAATCAAGTTTTCTACCCTAGAGCTCTGCCTAGCTCCTAAACCCTATACTCCTCAACAGCTGCCAGCAAAGAATCTCTTCATCAACTCTGGAAGTTGGTCTTCAATCTCTTGATCTCTAATGGCCTTCATCAACACAGTCTTCAGCTCTCCCAATCCCCAAGCAAACCCAATACCCCACACAGACAAATAATAACCCTAAAGAGGGCACACCACACAATCAATCAAATATAAGCAATATACTAATAGCAGTAGGGGAATCCTAACATCTTCTAAGGGATCTATTATCTACCCATAACCCCTATAGTCCCATACCCCAAAATCAAATCAAAAATTCCTAAAAGAAAAGATCTACCCCACCTATGCTCACTTAAAACCCTAATTTTAGCCACTCTAATCTCACCTAATCAAGTCACCTAAAAAATAATCCTAAAATTATGAATTAAATCCTATATACAAGTTGAAGTCCTAAGCTACATATCCTAAAAAGAATGGGTCCTAAATCTAAAGGGAACTATTAGAACTAAAATCAACAAAATTAAGCACTAAACTAAACTCATTAAAAAGCTATTTACAAGAAAAATACACAAAAAATAGTAAAACAAAATAAAATGCCATTTTTATTATTGGATATTTTTCTTAACAGAATTATTGATCTACCACAAAAAGAAACAATTAAAAACAAGCATTTCTCAATTTTATATGGATTTTCTAAGATCAAAGAAAATAAAAAGCAAATAAAAATCAAAAAAATGAATTAAATGGGGAGGGGGGTGTCACAAGCAGACGCGCCCAGTTATTTCTCCAGATGGGCCAGGGAAGTGGGGTGCGGATATCAAAAGCATTAAGCCCAATTATGCATCAGAAAAATGAATTAAAAAAATAAAAGAAAAATTAAACGCAAGCGGTGCAGATAGCAACGGATTCTAGTTCATTTTCCATTGGGCTTTGGTTTGGGGGTGGGGATAGCAATCTGATCCAAGGCCCAGATGCTCACATTAAGTGAAACGCATCGTTTCACCATCACTCTTTCCCTCCGTTTCTCAGCTTTAAACATGGGCCATTGGATGGGATTAAAATGTCAACATTTGGAAACGATCCAACGGCTGTGGGTCATCGTCTCCAACGAGCCCTAGGGTTTGTAGGATTTCCCCTCCCATGCACAAACTTCCACAGCTCTGATCTCTCTCCTCACTCAACCAAATCCCACGATCCAAAAACGAAAAGTGGCCTACTCAAAGCCCTCTACAAGATCCCACACTTAGATTTTTCTGAAACCCACTCTATGATTAAACCTGATAGCTATAAGTCTTGGACACCATTGATTAGTTCTGTCATGCATGGTGATGGTTCTTGATGAAACTACACTAGAATGATCTATGGATTATGTGGAGTATTCTAAGCATAAAGGCTAACATTAACACGCCCTAGGTTGAGAGTTCTTGGTCAAGAAAGTTGCACTGCCATGAATCAAACCTTCTCTAATGGCCATAACAGATTGTGCACATGTTCATCTACCTAAACCTAACACTTTTACACTAATAATCTAACCTAACAACACCTAATTAGGGAGATATGAGAGAAATCACCAACCTGCTAGGTAGCTATGGTAGAGGTGGTTACAGTCCAATCCAATGCTTGTACTCCTTCGAGGATGATCTTTGCTTGATGAGAATCTTTCTGTTTGCAACAATTAGGATGATGAGTGCTTGTAGAAGGAGATTCGAGCCTGTTATGGATCTTGAAATTTCAAACCCTAGAGCTTCAATCTTCCATGGATGTGCCTCTGAGCTTGCTTGTATGCACTCACTAGATTCAATATATTGTGGATGAAGAAAAAGAATGAACAGAATTGGTGTAGATTGTAGATTTTCACACTTTCTTACAATGGAAGCAACAATGGAATTCTCTCTCTTCTCTCCCTCTTTTTACCAACCTTTTGCACTAATGATCCACACTCAATATATAGAGAATGATGGACAGATCTAGAAGTTTCTGGATCCCTCTAGGATGATTCTAGAATGTGGTGGAAATCCATGGAAATCTCATTTGATGACATATTGAATATCTCCCATCTCATGCATACACCCTTCTAAACTTGTGTTAAAATCTCCTTTCATGAGATATTGAGAGTGTATGTGTGAAAAACAAGCTCTTCCTTGCCTTGTGTGGAGTTTTGCCAAGTTGCCTTATGATGCAAGAAACAACATTACAAAGCAAGTCCCATTTTTAAGCCCTAACTCAAAAAAGTGGCTGAACCAATGTCTTCAAAATGATGTTTGGATTCAATTTGGTATATTGGATGACCCATTTTGGATTTGTAGATCTCTCAAACCATTTTCCAACTTGAACTTTTTCAAGTTATATGCCTTTTTTAAGTCATTTTTCACCAACTTTTATCAAGTCTTGTTATATGCATTTCCAAACTTCCATGAACTCTTTTCTAGACTTAAAATGACATTTTGAGCAACTTTGATGTTGTGAAGTTTTTCATTTGAAGCTTCCTTGTTTGAGTTTTAGGCATAGGCTAAGAATGACCTGTAATTCTCAGATGACCAAAATACCCTTTGCTTGCCAAGACCATAAGTAGAGTTCCACAAATCATATGAAGACATACCATACCTTTCTAGAAAGTTAAGACAATAAGGAACAACTCCCATGTTGTCCAGAAATCCATTTGAAATTTCCTTGAAGGTCAAAAGTTTCTTGGAAGACAGACAACTTTCACAGACAAATTTCAGTGCCCTCAGATGACCTGTAACTTGCAAGAGCTATAACTTGAGTTCTATAAATCATCTTGATTACTTCCACCACTCAAATTAAAGCTATGAAGATACTCTACAAGTTTCATGTGGAACAAAAATTCATATGAAGCTTGCATCTTGAGTTACACTGCTTTGAAGTTTGACCTAAATCAGGGGATTTTACACTGAAACCCTAATTTGGTAACTCCATTTCTCCTTGATTCCTTCTGATTTTTATTTAACACATCATATCCATATCCATATAGCAAATAATGAATCCCACATTCTTCAAATGATTCTTGATGCCCTTCAAAACACTTCTTTGACCTAGGGTTGACCTAGTGTTGACCCAGGTGAAACCCTAGTTGACTGACTTCAACTGAGGCTCCTGACATCCATACACACCTCATGCTCTTGGCTCATGGCTCACATTTCCTCTGATGATCCCCAAATAACCTCAAGATAGGGGAGAACTCACTGATCAACTTGTCAACTCTTCAAAGCTCAAATTCTTCCCTGATGACCTGAGTAGTCTTGAATATGAATGAAACCCTTGAATATGCCTCTTGAGATAAGAATAGCACTTGATCCCCTGTTAAGATAGCTTGCCTATGCTATGCAATGCAGATGAATACACTATGTACATGATGACAATGCAAATGACTATGCAATTGAAACATAAACCTAGGTTAGAAAAGGTTAGGCAAATTTTGGGGTGCAACAGCTGCCCCTATTCAAGCGGCTTGGACCCGACTGGATGAAGAGCGCGCAGCCTTCAGACATTTGAGGTACGAGACGGTTGAATACGAAAGAACCCGGAAATTTGCCAACCGCAAAAATAAATTGCGAAACGACTACTGCTTGGGAAAACCCTTCAGGGAAATAACTTCTGTTGTCACGGCAACAACTAGCCATCAATCTGTCAATCTGCTTTTGTAAAATAATCTGATATTGTCCGCAGACCACTCCATTCCGAAGAAATGAGCATACACCACACAACGAGAAGTTGTTGATATCACTTATCAACCTCTGTTGATCTCACTTATCAACCTCTGTTGATCTCACTTATCAACCAAGCACACGCTAACCAGCGGGAGAATATTGACTTCACTTGTCCTGTTGATTTCACTGATCAACCTTTCGTATCCTGAAGAAACGAACAAACGCTTAACCAAGCGGGGAAATGTTCAAAGACATGAACAACCGACTCTGCGGGGAAATGAGAAACTTAACTAAGTAACTCTGAGGGGACAACTCTGACGACTGCCGTCAAACACCTGCTGGGGAAATTGGGGACTTAACCAAGCACCCTAACGAGAATAACCTTGCAATTCCTGTCGCAAGCTCCCTGCTGGGGACTATGAGGGACTTAGCCAAGCAACCCATTGAAGTAACACCCTGCTGGAGAACATAACTCTGATGGGGGAATTGCGGGTAACGACCCGAAAATCTGCATTACTGTCTCATAATACTGACTCCACAGCATCCTGAGAAAGACTCAGATGGGGGAATACAAGCAACTTAACCAAGCGACTTGTCAAAGAATACCCTGCCGGGGACTACGAGGAGCTTAACCAAGTATCTCGTTGAAGACTACCCTGCTGGGGATTACGTCTCTACTGGGGTAACTGTGGGAAACTACCCAAAAATCTGCATTACCGTCTCATAATACTGACTCCACAGCATCCTGAGAAAGACTCAGATGGGGGAATACAAGCAACTTAACCAAGCGACTTGTCAAAGAATACCCTGCCGGGGACTACGAGGAACTTAACCAAGAATCTCGTTGAAGACCACCCTGCTGGGGATTACGTCTCTACTGGGGTAACTGTGGGAAACTACCCAAAAAATTGCATTATGCCATTTCCACAGCACTCTGAGAAAGGACTCGGCTGGGGAGAAAGAGAAATGCTTGACCAAGCAACTCTGCTAGGGGAATATGCCATGACGAACACGATCACTGCATGTTTGGTACAACAACCCTCTGTAACAAGGTGAACACGATCACTGCGTATTCTACACCACAACTCTCTTAACAGAAGAAAACACGATCACTGCGCGTTGCGTTACAACCGGAATTACTTCGACCATAAATCTAACCGGATGAGGTAAACACGACCACTGCGTGCCAGACGAAATTAATCCACATAGAAGAGGCGAATACGTTCACTGCGTACTTCAACCATCAATAAACACGACCACTGCATGTGCTGCAATAGGACGAATACGATCGCTGCACATCTCGACCAACAAACCCTAACTGATACGATAACCACGATCACTGCGTGCTCCGCATCGTGAGTTCCCATGATACTATCAACACGATCACTACGTGCCATATGAATACGGTCTCTGCGTATCTAGAACACGATCACTGCGTGTTCGAACACGATCACTGCGCGTTCTGAGCCACGATCCTCTTGACTGGAGAAAACACGATCACTGCGCGCTGTGTGCCTCAACCAACCCACATACCCGGACGAATATGATCACTGCATATTCCAATCACACATAGGGTAAACGCGATCACTGCGCGCGTCATGTCACAGCCCTCTTGACTGGAGGAAACACGATCACTGCATGCTGTGACACCACTTCAAACATGGGACGAATACGTTCACTTCGTGCCTCACCCCACGATTTAACCGTATAACGGACGAATACGATCACTGTGTATACCGACCAACAAACATCACATGATATGATAAACACGATCACTGCGTGTCTTGCCTAATAAACCCCCGAGTTGATACCAACACGATCACTGCGTGCCTTACAAAACAATCTTCTCAGACGGGGACGAATACGATCACTGCGCCATTCGACCACAGATACACATACCAAGATCAACACGATCACTGCGTGTCCTACGACATGACCCCCCTAGATGGTGCCAATACGATTGCTACGTATTTGGGCCACAAATCAACATCTCAAAATCAACACGATCACAGCGTGCCTTACAATATGAACCCCGTATATGGTACACATACGATCACTGCGTACTTTGACCATAAAACCCACGTCTTC
This sequence comes from Lathyrus sativus, assembly GCA_963859935.3. NCBI lineage: Eukaryota > Viridiplantae > Streptophyta > Magnoliopsida > Fabales > Fabaceae > Lathyrus > Lathyrus sativus. The sequence goes on along the minus strand of OZ012740.1, from coordinate 200,621,202 downwards.
CTGAAACCACGATTTCTCTTATCGGCAGGGAACAAACATATCTGAAACTGAAGAGGTAACCACCTGGCTTATGTTTCAAAAATGCATGTTTGATAATGACGTAATGCTTCCATACTGCATGGAAATGCTATGTAATCGTGTTCATGATGCATGCTTATGCAAAGAGTTGCTTCAGCAAAATAAATGCTGAAGACACACTGGATTCGCCGGGGATGACCGGAATACTACCGATACGCTTCCAACAAAATAAATGTTGGAAAGATGAACTAACTCCGCTGGGGATGACCATCCTGCTAAGACGGTAGCTCACAAACTCAAAACTCCAAAATCTGCTGAGGACGATCCTCCTGACGAGGAAGAGCGACTTGCTGGGGAAAGAAAGGACAATCGCGCTCGGGAAGACTCCTTTCAGCAGCTCCAACCACCTGATCACACTCTGTGGGGAACCTCTCCTGTTATCACTAAGCTGGGGAAATCATCCCGCTATCACTGAGCTGGGGAAATCATCCCGCTATCACTGAGCTGGGGATTGAACTACACATTCCGATTTGCACTGCACAAGAACTCTCTGGGAAGTTAATCACATCCATCTCGACCTGTGCTGAGGAGACTTTGTTTTGCTTGATAAGCTGATTCTGAACTACTGAAGATACATTGATCTTTTCCTTTGACGCAATCTCAACTCTCCTGGGGAGACAACACTCAATTTTGCCTGGGGCGACTTCACTGGGGAAGACACAACATTCAGCCTCTGGAGAGGGTACCAGCCTGCCATGGACTCTGGCGGGGAGCTTTGCGAGCTTTTGAATACCTGCAAAAGTCAACAAGCAAACACAAGGCAATCTATGCAAAAAGAAACATCTTAGTAATCACCCACAACAACCATTCAGGTAATTTTTGGTTTTAACAATCATCGGCCGAGGCCCGCTTGGTTACACGCATGTAAGTTTATCAGAAACATCGGCGTTTTTTACAAACAAAACTGTAAAAATTAAAACCAAAGTCACACACTACACTGAATAAAACACTTTATTGATAACAGCCTGAGAAATAGGCAAGATTTGTACATCAGATGCAACTCCTGAAAAGAGGTAGTCACACATAAACAAAATGCAGAAGTATACAAATATACAGAATAAAATTTGTACACATGTCGGCAACGTGTTACAGACGAACACCATGAACTGATCCTCCTATGACTCGTCAGACTCTGACGCTTTCCCGATCTTCTGTCTTCGGAAGAAATTGCTTTGGATAGTAGACCCCCCAGATGCTCCCAAACCGCTAAACAATCAAACTTGGACCGCAGTCATTTGCTTCTCAAATCCCTAACTTTTGCGTGAATCGCCCTTTGCGGGTTTTCGATTCACCAGGATACCCTTTTTTGCCGAAGCCGCCCAGTGTAGGTTTTCAACTTCGCGGGTGTACATTTTTTCCATTTTATCCCTAACTTTTGCCCGAACCTTTTTTATTCTGTTTTTTGGTTCGCCAGGATGCCCCATTTTTGCCTGGACTCTCTTTTTACTGTCCAGCGGGTCAATTTTTAAGCAAAGTATTTTTTAACTGCGTCCGAGTTTACAGGGGACGAAAAGTCTTCCCCATCCATGGTGGATAACAATAAGGCTCCTCCGGAGAAGACCTTTCTCACGACGTATGGACCTTCGTAATTGGGAGTCCATTTGCCCCTGTGATCCGATTGCGGTGGGAGAATCTTCTTCAGCACAAGATCACCCGTCTGAAAGCTTCGAGGTCGAATCTTCTTGTCGAACGCTTTCTTCATCCGGCTCTGATACATCCTACTGTGTGCAATGGATGCCAGTCTTCTCTCATCTATCAAAGTCAGCTGATTCAATCTACTTTTCACCCATTCTGCCTCGTCCAGCTTAACATCAAGCAAAACCCTCAAAGATGGTATCTCAACCTCCACTGGCAGGACAGCCTCCATGCCATATACTAGTGAGAACGGTGTTGCCCCGGTTGATGTACGCACTGTAGTACGATAACCGTGCAAAGCGAATGGCAGCATCTCATGCCAATCCTTATACATTACCACCATCTTCTGAACAATTTTCTTTATGTTCTTGTTGGCCGCTTCAACAGCGCCATTCATCTTGGGTCTGTAGGGAGACGAATTATGATGCTCGATCTTGAAATCCCGACAAAGATCTTTCACCATCTTGTTGTTCAAATTCGAACCATTATCAGTAATGTTTCGTTCAGGAATACCGTATCTGCAAATTATATCCTTCTTGATAAATCTGGCCACCACCTGCTTCGTCACATTGGCGTAAGATGCTGCTTCCACCCACTTGGTGAAGTAATCGATCGCGACCAGAATGAAGCGATGCCCGTTAGAAGCAGTAGGCTCAATCTTGCCAATCATATCGATTCCCCACATGGAGAAAGGCCACGGAGAAGCCATAACATTCAGTGGACTGGGCGGCACATGGATCTTATCAGCATAGATCTGGCACTTGTGACACCGCTTGGCGAACTTGAAACAGTCAGTTTCCATCGTCAACCAATAATACCCCGCCCGCAACAGCTTTCGGGTCATAGCATGCCCACCAGCATGTGTACCAAAAGTTCCTTCATGGACTTCTTCCATGAGCAAGTTGGCTTCCTTCTCGTCTACACACCGGAGGAGTACCAAATCATGGTTCCTTCTATACAAAACGCCGTCGGGATTCAGATAGAAGTTGCCTGCTAATCTCCTTAGAGTCTTCTGATCACGACTGGATGCCCCAGTCGGATATTCCTTATTCTTCAGGAATTTCTGTATGTCGAAATACCACGGTTTACCGTCAGATGATTCATCAATTGCAAACACAAAGGCCGGCCTATCAAGGCGAGAGATGACAATGCTGGGAGCCTCATTCCAGCGGTTGACTTTATACATCGAGGATAACGTTGCAACGGCGTCCGCCATTTGATTCTCCGCCCGAGGTACATGATGGAACTCCACCCTATCAAAGAAAGGTAGCAACCTTCTCGCATAATTCACGTACGGTACCAGATTAGGCTGGCGCGTCTCCCACTCTCCCTTAATCTGATTCACAACCAACGCTGAATCCCCATATACATCCAGATTCTTAATCCTCATATCGATAGCCTCCTCTAACCCCATAATGCAAGCTTCATACTCGGCTTCATTATTCATCACTGAAAAAGTCAATCTGGCTGTGAACGGGATGTGCGACCCGTGGGGAGTTGTAATGATTGCCCCAATCCCACTACCGTACGAATTGACAGCCCCATCAAAAATCAATTGCCACTGGGAACTCCGATCAGGACCTTCACCAGGCAACGGCTCATCACAATCTTTAGCCTTCAAATACATTATGTCCTCATCAGGAAACTCAAACTTCATAGGCTGATAATCCTCAATTGGCTGTTCGGCGAGATATTCAGACAGAACACTTCCCTTAATGGCCTTCTGGGAAACATACTGGATATCGTATTCTGTCAATACCATCTGCCATCTAGCAATCCTTCCAGAGAGCGCTTGTTTCTCAAATACATATTTGATCAGATCCATTTTCGATATCAGCATGGTCGTATGATTCAGCATATACTGTCTTAGACGTTTGGCAGCCCACGCCAATGCACAACACGTCTTTTCGAGCATAGAGTATCGAGATTCACAATCCGTGAACTTTTTACTCAAGTAGTAAATCGCATGCTCTTTCCTTCCTGTCTCGTCATGTTGACCGAGAACACAACCCATACTGTTCTCAAGAACCGTCAGATACATAATCAGTGGTCGTCCCGCTACTGAGGGTATCAACACCGGAGGTTCCTGAAAGTATTCTTTTATCTTTTCAAATGCCCTTTGACAATTGTCGTTCCAGACCACCGCTTGATCTTTCTTTAACAGCTTGAATAATGGCTCACACGTGGTCGTTAGGTGAGAGATGAACCTAGCAATGTAATTCAACCTCCCTAAGAATCCACGGACTTCTTTTTCTGTTCTCGGTGCTGGCATTTCTTGTATTGCTTTTATTTTTGCAGGATCGACCTCGATTCCTTTCTTGCTCACAATGAACCCCAGTAGCTTCCCGGATCTCACTCCGAAGGTACATTTATTAGGATTCAACCTCAGCCTGAACTTCCTCAGCCTCTTGAACAACTTCAGCAGATTAACCAGATGTTCTTCCTCTGTTTGAGACTTGGCAATCATGTCATCGACATACACCTCAATCTCTCTGTGCATCATGTCGTGAAAAAGCGTTGTCATGGCCCGCTGGTACGTTGCCCCAGCATTTTTCAAACCAAAGGGCATCACCTTATAACAGAAGGTTCCCCACGGGGTGATAAAGGTCGTTTTTTCCATATCCTCCGGAGCCATTTTGATCTGGTTATACCCCGAAAATCCATCCATGAAGGAGAATACCGAAAACTGAGCCGTATTGTCAACTAACACGTCAATATGCGGCAGCGGGAAATCATCCTTCGGGCTCGCTTTGTTTAGATCCCTATAATCAACGCACATCCGAACCTTGCCATCTTTCTTTGGCACAGGCACGATATTAGCGACCCAAGTGGGATAAGTGGTAACAGCCAGGAACCCAGCATCCCATTGTTTCTGCACCTCTTCCTTTATCTTTACGGCCATGTCAGGACGAGTCCTTCGGAGTTTCTGCTTCACGGGCGGGCAATCTTCCTTCAACGGCAGACGATGAACAACCATATCAGTGTCCAAACCCGACATATCCTCGTAGGACCAAGCAAATATATCACTGTATTCACGCAGTATCTCAATAAGCTCTCGCTTGATGTCGACTTGCAACGCGGCCCCTATACGGATATTCCTGACGCATTCTTCAGACCCCAAGTTGACAATGTCAATCTCTTCCTGATGAGGCAGAATGACTCTCTCCTCTTGCTTCAATAACCGACTAAGCTCTTCTGGTAAGTCACTATCCTCCACAATCTCCTCCTCAGCTTGGAAGATCGGATGCTCGAAGTCTAAACGAGTCATAGGAAGTTTTTGGTCGGTGTCATCTGAAAATTCATGAATCCTGCGAGGGAAACGGTTAAGTGCTTCAAAAAATGATGTACAAGCAAAATGCATAACCACGCTGCCATTTTATTGAAAAATAAAACAGAAAGAAAAGGATCACAACATTTGAATGTAAAAACGCCGTCATTTATTGATCATGCAAACATACAGGTAAACAGTTAGGCCCTAAGACAAGATCAACGATGCCCCGGGCAAGGCATGTGATCATACAATGATTGAAAAAAAACAATGCATTACTGTTTGGTGACTTGGATGACGTCCTGGATGGACCAGTTGCATAGGCTTTGCCCCGGCGTGCTGGGTCAAATCCATGCGTCCATGTCGCAATCGCTATCCGCTTCCTTCGTATCAGACACGACATTAATCCTTTCGAAGCTAACTCCTCCGGGCGTGAACACGACCGGTCCCTTGTACTTAGGCGCACTCTGCGAGGGTGATGGGCGGTACCCCAAGCCATACTTATCTTGCTTCACTGGAATGTCCAGAACCAGCCCCCACTTCTGAGTCTCTCCTGCTTGTACCAACGCCTTGGCTTCTTTATATGAGGAGACGGCCACCTCTGGCCCTTCACTCTTCAACGGAGCTTCTTCTTTAACCTTCACCTCCTCGAACGCCTGACACAGCGTTTCATGAATCTCTCCATCTACCTCCACGTACTTGAAAGAAGACAAATGACTGACTAAGATATCCTCTTCGCCACACACCGTCACAATACTCCCCTCAACCATATATTTCAGCTTCTGATGGAGCGTAGAAGTTACTGCCCCAGCGGCATGAATCCAAGGTCTCCCGATCAAACTGCTATATGCAGGCTGAATGTCCATGATGTAAAACACTGTATCAAACACCTCCGGTCCTACCTGAATAGGTAACGTTATTGACCCGAATACTGACCTTCTTGTTCCGTCAAAAGCCCTCACTACCAAATCACTAGGTGTGCACAACAACCCACGGGTATCTAATTTCAACAGAGCTTTCTTTGGTAACACATTTAACGAGGACCCAGTATCCACCAGCACATGGGATAGAACAGTGCCCCGGCATTCGATAGAGATGTGCAAAGCATTATTATGATCATGCCCCCTAGGGGTTAAGTCAAAATCCGTGAATCCCAGTCCATGCCCAGCGTTAACATGTGCCATAACTCCCTCCAGTTGATTAACTGAAATCTCTTGCGGCACGAAGGATGTCTCCAGTACCTTCAACAGGGCGTTTCTATGCGCTTCAGAGCACAACAACAGCGATAATATGGAGATCTTTGACGGGGTCTGCTGCAGGTGATCTACAATCTTGTAATCACTTTTGCGGATTAACCTCATGAATTCTTCCACATCTTTGGTTATCGGCTCTTTTTCTTTGCTCCCCAAAGATTCCCCCTCAACAACTTTGTTCTTACCCCTGGCAAGCCTCTCTGCTTCAACCTCAGGTGAAGTGAAAATTCTACCGCTCCGGGTTATACCACCCGCTCCCACTATGTTATCCACGGATCCCACTGGCAGATCATTCAAGTCAATCTTTTCCCCATTACAATACACCTCAGCACCATAGCACCACGGGACTGCCTTTGTGCTTTCAAAAGGGACTGGCTTAGCCTTGGTAATAGTAATGGTCGGCCTTTTTGATGATGCCGAAATTGTCACTGATTTGAACGGAATGGTGATCGTAGCAATCTCCCTACGCCCTTCCTCAGATCTTGTCTCAACAAACTTCTCTCGCCCCACAGCCCTGTCAAACTGCAAAATTCCTTCATCAATCAAACTTTGAACTCCCCTTTTCAATTTCTCACAGCCCCCAGGTTGAACCAAACAGTCATCACACGCTTCGTTGCATCCGGGATAGACACCTCCTGTCAATAAACGCTGCTTTACATAACTCAAAGGGGTTTTCAGCTCGCTCACCTCTGACACCAAGTTCAACTCATCATCTAACATGATTGCATTGGCCCCAGCCCCACCATGCTTGGGCATTGGCTGCTGCGTGATATTGGGACCTTCCTTCCCGAAGTTAATAGCCGTACTATCAAGCAAGTCCTGTACTTTATGCTTGAAAGCTAGGCAATTTTCAATATTGTGCCCTGGTGCACCCGAATGGAAGTCACAGTGCTCATTAACATCATATTCGACTGGCGGCTGGCCAGTTGGTGGTGCTAAAGTCCTCTTCTCGACTAGCTGCAATTTCAACAAAGTTTGAAGGAGTTCTGCATATGATACCGGCGGCACCTCGAATACTCTCCTCGGTCGTGGGTTTTGAAGTCTGCGCTGATTATTATTAGGCTGCTGCTGAGCCTGCTGCAGTGGTTGTTGTCTCTGCTGCTGAGAAGGCCCTGGAATGGTTACACTTGCAACTTGCGACTGCTGACGCCAGTTCTGACCTTTATTCCTTCGTCGAGCACCATATACAGCATTGGTATCACCCTGCCTTTTACCACCAAACGTCTTCTTATTACCTCCCGCGGAACTGGACTCGCCCGCCTGAATTTTGCCGATCTTCACTCCGTTTTCAATGCGCTCCCCCATCAAGATCAACTCAGAGAAAGTACTCATTGAAAAATTGAGCAACCGATCATAGTACATTCCAGAGAAAGTTCCTATGAACATATCCATCATTTCGCGCTCCACCATCGGAGGGTGTACCCTAGCAGCCAGATCTCGCCATCTTTGGGCGTATTCTTTAAAGCTCTCGCTAGACTTCTGAGACATGCTCTGCAACTGGACTCGGTTAGGGGCGAGATCACTATTATATTGATAATGTCGAACAAAAGCCTCTGCCAGCTCTTTCCAACTCCTGATCTGAGTAGGCTCCAAGCTCATGTACCACTCCAGCGATGGCCCTGACAGGCTATCCTGGAAGAAGTGCATTAGCATCTTTTCATCCTCAAAATATGCAGACATACGCCTGTAAAACGCGCGCACATGCACCCTAGGGCATGTATCCCCTTTGTACTTATCAAATGACGGCGCTTTGAATTTCAGCGGGACCCTCAACCCTGGGACTAACCCCATATTTGACATATCCAGCCCAAGAGCATTCTGGCTGGCCAATCCGTTCACTTTCTCTTCTAGCAATTTCATCCTATGGTTGTCATCCCTGGCTCTTTCATAGCCTTCGTTCTGACCAGAGAACACATCCTCCTGGCGATCCTCCCAGCGAGGTACTGCATCGTATCCAACATAATCTGCATCACGGCCCAGACTTGTTTGGACGTACCGGGGGTCATACCTCAAATTACCCATCTCTTGAGTGTTGTATGCGCCAGTTCCGTATCCAAGATTACCATAGCCACCAAACCCAGCCTTGGCGCCAGCCGTGCTGCCATATCCCATATTCACACCATTGAAGCCCTGGTTATTAATACCATTCATTCCGACATTCTCAGCGCCTCCATTGAAACCCTAGTTGACATTACTCACAAATACCCCAGCAGTATCTGCATTGGCATTCACATTACCGGCGTTCCCGCCTCCACCTACAGGACCAGTTTCTCCAACATTCAAACCGTTTACGGGAATAACATCAGCACTTTGACGATTCTCAACTCGGGGAGAAGCAGCAATATTCTCACCATGCAGTGTCCCGTTGTTTTCAGCCCGTGCAACTATCGGTTGAACCAGATTCTGCAGCTGCTCTTGTCCCTTGGCGATGGTCTCCATGGTTTGCATGAGCAGGGCCATCCTGTCACGCATCTCTTGCATTTCACTCTGCACGTTGTCCATGATCCTCTTCTGGTTAATCCTTGTAGAGTAACGGTGGACCCGCTTTTCTGCAATCCTGAAAATACCTGAAAATTGATGCAGGAGATAAGATACACGAATCACAAACCTGCAATGCAAATATGAGTATGTATGCAAAATGCAATGTGTCTGTGCTTTTAGGGATTATCATTCCCCGATTCTAGTGTGAGTGTGCCAGTGCAGTGATAGTGCTAGCAATACCGTGATTGGAGCTGAATCATAGAAAACCTCGTATATTGCGAAGAAATCCAAGAATACAATGTTACTGAGTGTACAATAAGATGGCATGACCTCAACCAACAATCCTGGTGATGGTCAGCACGTATGCAAATAAAGCATACAAGCTAATACATGAAGTGGTCAAGTACTCCCATAAGCTCGGTACTCTTCTATTAACTTCTTGGTCTCTGGATGGCTTGGTCGGGTAAGCAGACCCTCGACAAGCTGGTTTCTTCTCTTGAGAACACGTCGCACGTCACCGGCGGTTTCCTCCCATGCCCCTTCTCCGAAGCGATCCTCTAGCTTCCGCTTTTGAGACACCGCTTCGTTCCTGCCTTCGATGGCTTTGTTTAATGCATTCTGGAGACTGTATCTGGTCATCACCTCTTCTTCACACTTCTCAATGCTAGCCTTCAACTGCTCTTCGAGGTCAGAAATTTGCTGCTTCAATTTATCTTCCCTCTTTTTATTGTTGGTGAGCGTAGCATTCCATGTCTTGTTGCAAGAAGAGATTTCTCGGTGAGCGGCGTCGAGTGCTTTCTTTTTGGACTCCAACATGTCATGGGAGCTTCTGAACTTTTGACCCAGACGTTCGCGCTTCTTTTTCTCCTCAGTCAACTCAGCACCTAGCCTGTTTACTAGTTCGATCTGCTGTTGGAAAGAACGTACAGCCTTATTCTTCTCACTTCGCATCTGAGCTAGCTCCTTTTATAACTCTTCATTAATCTTCAACAAGGCTTCCTTTTCTCTCACAACTTGCTCGTAGACCTCCATAGTGACAGTGGTTGGCTCTTCCACCGGAACATGAACAGGGACTGGCGCAGCTGGAAATGGCATCAGTAACTGTCTTGCTCTCTCCTGGATCCAAACTTTGTAGGGTGCATAAGCCTGACAATCATTCTTCCCCAACAGCGGCTTCCCCTTTCTATTAATACGCGTCCAGGCATGCCGAAGCTTGGCTAGTAACTCTCCATTCAAATCACCGGTGAAGTACAGAGATTCCTGTACTTCTTCCTCCTGAGGCGGGTTCTTCAACGCATATCCAAACTGACGGACGAACAGAGATGGGTTGTAGTTGATACACCCTTTTCTCCCTATCAACGGAACATTAGGATACCCAGAACAACTGACAATAAGCTCAGACCCCAGCAAGTCCTGGTCAAACCACTCAATGTCTTCAGAAGATAACCTCATCATGCGCTCTGGCCAGTCAGCTGTAGTTGCACTATCCACGAAGGGTCCCTTCAGGGGAAAATGGCTCTTAAACCACATGTTCAACAGCGGTGCACAACAGTAAATGGTCTTCCCTCTTCTGTTTTCATTTTTATAGTGCAATGAATGATAAAGATCTCCAATCAGAGTAGGCACTGGGTTGCCAGCAGCAAACAGATGGAAAGCGTCCAAGTCCACAAAATTGGGTAAGTTGGGAAACAGCACTATTCCGTAAATGCATAGAGCCAAGATAGCATTAAAGACTATCCAGCACCCGCTCTTGGCGTACTCCTGAGCTTTGCTAACCAGAAAATCAAGGGAGAAACCTGGAACCCCAGGCCAAGAAGTCACTAACAGCTCAGAAGCATTCATGTGCAAGGCCTTAGCTAAATCCTCCAACTTGGGCTCAGCAGCTGAATGAATAAAGGGAACCTTGTTCTGTACTGGTAGCTCAGTAAACTCTACATACTCTTCAATAGTAGGCCCCAAAATAAAGTCCGCAAACGTGAAACATCTCAATGCTGGGTCATAGAATTGCATCAAGGTGTACAGCCCATTCATCTCAACAACAGTTGGCTTGCAGACTAATCTCAGCAATCTTCCATGACTCATTCTGAAACTTCTCCTAACCTCCTCATCAGCAAGAGATATCAGACCAAGTAAAGGGGTAATGTCAGGTGTAGGCAATTTGTACGCAATTGTCTTCCTCAACCCAGCCATAATCAATACTCAGAAGTCCGGGCACTAGAACCAGGGAATATGCAAATGCACGTGCAGCACAGACACACGTTAATGGGATGCAATGATAATGGGTATGCAAGCAATGCAATGCAAGTAACATGCAACAGGGACCAAATGCCATAGCTGAGAAGCCTGAACCATATCAACAAGTCTCAGATAGACCCTCCAGAATTCCTCAAACCTTGGTCTCAGATAGACCCAATATAAAACTCCAACACTGGTCTCTGATAGACCCTCATATCATAACTCTGACTGGTCTCTGACAGACCTTAAATCATAACTCCAACTGGTCTCTGACAGACCTCAGAACTCTCCATAAATACCCAGGATCTCAGATCAAGAAACAAACCGGTAGTCTGAAGGTCTAGTTACCTGCATAACCCCAAAACCCTCTCACAGGTAGGTGTCCTAGTAACTGACAAAGGTATGGCATCCTATGCGGTCGTCGGCATCACAGACTTTCAGGGTTGATGATACGATTCCCAGAAGGAGTGGCATCATCAAATCCTGAAGAGGCCTCACTTAGCCAACTTCCAAATGATCGGTTCCCGGAGTCGACAATTCAGCTAACCAACAACCCCTTCGACCCAAAGGGTAGAAAAAGAAGTCAACCAGAAGAACCTCGTCCGAGTGTAGATTTCGTGAGACACTAATGCAAGCAAAGCCGGCACGCGCCCACTACTTTCTACTCTAATTTTAGGTGCACTCAAGCCCAGGTCCGGCTTATCTCTCAATCATAGAACCACCCGTCACACCCCAATACATCAATAATAATCAATAATATAATGCTGAAAATAAAGGACAGAAATATAAATCCATACAAAATCCTCGACGGGAAAACAAGCGTTAGGATTGACTCTCTTAAGGGACGTTGGATCCCAAATGCATAAGAAACCATCGCAGTCCTTAGCAGCCAGGGGACGTTGGATCCCCAGCAGAGTCGCCAGCTGTCGCTACTGCGAAAATCGGCGCCGGCTGAACAGAGGAGTCGCCACCGTGCGTTATTTATCCCAACGGAGGGAAAGGAAACGCTCGAAGTAAACATCACAAAAACGGGGAAAGGTATGGTCATCGCAACCAAAACCTGGATTCGGGAGTCGGTCACGCAAGGGGAAGGTGTTAGCACCCCTCACGTCCATCGTACTCGATGGGATCCACGCTTGCTTGGTTTATACGGATTACACTTCTATCTAAACTAAAGGATGAGGTCTGAAAAGAAAAGAAAACATGACTCGGTAAAGCATCGCACTTTATGCCTACGTATTCCCGTCTGGAACGAGAAATCAGAGTCAACGTAGTTCGCCTAACTACGGGTGAAGGTGGGTGAAGGTTGCTCGCTAGGATATCGCATCCTATGCCTACGTACTTCCACACTGCATGGAAGATCATAGCAAACGTAGTTCGGGCTACGCACGACACAAGCTGTTCAAGTGTCTTTTATGAAAAATCTCACCTTAAACAAGGGTTTTCTTATTGCAAAGAGGTTGATGTTTGTTCAAATCTTTTGACGGAAGAAATGAATTGATTTTTGTTATAACCTTTATTAATGTTTTTATGTTGTTTTGAAGAAAGAAGAGATGACACTCTACAAATCCTAGGGTTGAGAAAGGGGATAAAGTCTACCCTAATGTTATCATGCATGGGTTAACTCCTAATGTCTATCATGTTCCTCTCTTGCGCAGAGAGAAACAGAGATCCTACGGGATAAACGGAAACAGAAACAGCAGATATATACAATAAAGCAGTAAAATGCATGGATGCAACAATACAAGCGAGGCAAGGGAGTCCCACTCAACCTCGAACCTAAAAAACAATAGGCAAAAGTGAACAGAATTCACTCTCAACCCAGCAGGGTAAACAGCAAACAATACAGTCCGGAAAATTCACACAATACATCATGAATTAAACAGCTAAAACTAAACAGCAAAAGCAATCTTCATCAGCATCTGGCTTCATCCTCAGGCTTCAAGCAAGCATTAGTCTTCATCTCCACAGCCTTCAAGCAAGGTCTTTGTCATCAGTCTTCAATCTGCAATGGCTTTTCTTCAAGTCTCAATCTCCCAGATGAATATCAGTCAACAAGATGAAATGAATGTTAAACAGTCAATTACCTACCAAGGGTGGCTCATTAACTGTTAACATTATATAGACAATTTTCTCTCAAAAGTTCTATCCTTCAAATACATTCACTGATCCTTCCAAAGGAAGGAGGTGGATATTTGAAAGAGACTTTGAATCATAGAGAAAGAATGGAGGCAGACAAGACCTTCCATATTTGTGAATCAAGTTTTCTACCCTAGAGCTCTGCCTAGCTCCTAAACCCTATACTCCTCAACAGCTGCCAGCAAAGAATCTCTTCATCAACTCTGGAAGTTGGTCTTCAATCTCTTGATCTTCAATGGCCTTCATCAACACAGTCTTCAGCTCTCCCAATCCCCAAGCAAACCCAATACCCCACACAGACAAATAATAACCCTAAAGAGGGCACACCACACAATCAATCAAATATAAGCAATATACTAATAGCAGTAGGGGAATCCTAACATCTTCTAAGGGATCTATTATCTACCCATAACCCCTATAGTCCCATACCCCAAAATCAAATCAAAAATTCCTAAAAGAAAAGATCTACCTCACCTATGCTCACTTAAAACCCTAATTTTAGCCACTCTAATCTCACCTAATCAAGTCACCTAAAAATTAATCCTAAAATTATGAATTAAATCCTATATACAAGTTGAAGTCCTAAGCTACATATCCTAAAAAGAATGGGTCCTAAATCTAAAGGGAACTATTAGAACTAAAATCAACAAAATTAAGCACTAAACTAAACTCATTAAAAAGCTATTTACAAGAAAAATACACAAAAAATAGTAAAACAAAATAAAATGCCATTTTTATTATTGGATATTTTTCTTAACAGAATTATTGATCTACCACAAAAAGAAACAATTAAAAACAAGCATTTTTCAATTTTATATGGATTTTCTAAGATCAAAGAAAATAAAAAGCAAATAAAAATCAAAAAAATGAATTAAATGGGGAGGGGGGTGTCACAAGCAGACGCGCCCAGTTATTTCTCCAGATGGGCCAGGGAAGTGGGGTGCGGATATCAAAAGCATTAAGCCCAATTATGCATCAGAAAAATGAATTAAAAAAATAAAAGAAAAATGAAACGCAAGCGGTGCAGATAGCAACGGATTCTAGTTCATTTTCCATTGGGCTTTGGTTTGGGGGTGGGGATAGCAATCTGATCCAAGGCCCAGATGCTCACATTAAGTGAAACACATCGTTTCACCATCACTCTTTCCCTCCGTTTCTCAGCTTTAAACATGGGCCATTGGATGGGATTAAAATGTCAACATTTGGAAACGATCCAACGGCTGTGGGTCATCGTCTCCAACGAGCCCTAGGGTTTGCAGGATTTCCCCTCCCATGCACAAACTTCCACAGCTCTGATCTCTCTCCTCACTCAACCAAATCCCACGATCCAAAAACGAAAAGTGGCCTACTCAAAGCCCTCTACAAGATCCCACACTTAGATTTTTCTGAAACCCACTCTATGATTAAACCTGATAGCTATAAGTCTTGGACACCATTGATTAGTTTTGTCATGCATGGTGATGGTTCTTGCTGAAACTACGCTAGAATGATCTATGGATTATGTGGAGTATTCTAAGCATAAAGGCTAACATTAACACGCCCTAGGTTGAGAGTTCTTGGTCAAGAAAGTTGCACTGCCATGAATCAAACCTTCTCTAATGGCCATAACAGATTGTGCACATGTTCATCTACCTAAACCTAACACTTTTACACTAATAATCTAACCTAACAACACCTAATTAGGGAGATATGAGAGAAATCACCAACCTGCTAGGTAGCTATGGTAGAGGTCTTTACAGTCCAATCCAATGCTTGTACTCCTTCGAGGATGATCTTTGCTTGATGAGAATCTTTCTGTTTGCAACAATTAGGATGATGAGTGCTTGTAGAAGGAGATTCGAGCCTGTTATGGATCTTGCAATTTCAAACCCTAGAGCTTCAATATTCCATGGATGTGCCTCTGAGCTTGCTTGTATGCACTCACTAGATTCAATATATTGTGGATGAAGAAAAAGAATGAACAGAATTGGTGTAGATTGTAGATTTTCACACTTTCTTACAATGGAAGCAACAATGGAATTCTCTCTCTTCTCTCCCTCTTTTTACCAACCTTTTGCACTAATGATCCACACTCAATATATAGAGAATGATGGACAGATCTAGAAGTTTCTGGATCCCTCTAGGATGATTCTAGAATGTGGTGGAAATCCATGGAAATCTCATTTGATGACATATTGAATATCTCCCATCTCATGCATACACCCTTCTAAACTTGTGTTAAAATCTCCTTTCATGAGATATTGAGAGTGTATGTGTGAAAAACAAGCTCTTCCTTGCCTTGTGTGGAGTTTTGACAAGTTGCCTTATGATGCAAGAAACAACATTACAAAGCAAGTCCCATTTTTAAGCCCTAAATCAAAAAAGTGGCTGAACCAATGTCTTCAAAATGATGTTTGGATTCAATTTGGTATATTGGATGACCCATTTTGGATTTGTAGATCTCAAACCATTTTCCAACTTGAACTTTTTCAAGTTATATGCCTTTTTAAGTCATTTTTCACCAACTTTTATCAAGTCTTGTTCTATGCATTTCCAAACTTCCATGATCTCTTTTCTAGACTTAAAATGACATTTTGAGAAACTTTCATGTTGTGAAGTTTTTCATTTGAAGCTTCCTTGTATGAGTTTTAGGCATAGGCTAAGAATGACCTGTAATTCTCAGATGACCAAAATACCCTTTGCTTGCCAAGACCATAAGTAGAGTTCCAAAAATCATATGAAGGCATACCATAACTTTATAGAAAGTTAAGATAATAAGTAACAACTCCCATGTTGGCCAGAAATCCATTTGAAATCTCCTTGAAGGTCAAAAGTTGCTTGGAAGACAGACAACTTTCACAGACAAATTTCAGTGCCCTCAAATGACCTGTAACTTGCAAGAGCTATAACTTGAGTTCTATAAATCCTCTTGATGACTTCCACCACTCAAATTAAAGCTATGAAGATACTATACAAGTTTCATATGGACCAGAAATTCATATGAAGCTTGCATCTTGAGTTACACTGCTTTGAAGTTTGACCTAAATCAGGGGATTTTACACTGAAACCCTAATTTGGTAACTCCATTTCTCCTTGATTCCTTCTGATTTTTCTTTAACACAACATCATATCCATATCCATATAGCAAATAATGAATCCCACATTCTTCAAATGATTCTTGATGCCCTTCAAAACACTTCTTTGACCTAGGGTTGACCTAGTGTTGACCCAGGTGAAACCCTAGTTGACTGACTTCAACTGAGGCTCCTGACATCCATACACACCTCATGCTCTTGGCTCATGGCTCACATTTCCTCTGATGATCCCCAAATAACCTCAAGATAGGGGAGAACTCACTGATCAACTTGTCAACTCTTCAAAGCTCAAATTCTTCCCTGATGACCTGAGTAGTCTTGAATA